>VYYJ01002338.1:0-22317 GCA_021029165.1 Cyphoderus albinus | reverse complement strand
TATTAACAAACTCATGGTCTTTAGTCGTAATGTAGTCTTTTGTGTTCCGTTCGATTTACTGATTTGTGAGCAAATACCTTACTTGAAATGATAAGCTTTTTCTGCTTACTATTTCGTCGTTAAACATTAAATTACAAATTCTTATCAGGATGGGGTCTGCGCTTATCTGGGTGTTGAATAAAGGTAAATCACTATATCAGTGGTTGCAGTCCGACTGAATTGTTTTATTTAATAACACAAACATGGAAGATATTGTACATTCGACACAAACAAGATGGTACAACGAAACAGAAAATGTGCCATTTTTGCATAGTTTTATCAATCGCGAAAACATTCACGACCACGAGGGATGAGGATGATTGATTAATCATCTTCGGTTAAAAAAATCGGTTTAGTCTTTTGTCAGAAAAGTCAAAATAAAAACATAATTTATTACCTGACTATCACTGTATCATTCCATTGCATCACCAGTAATCAAATTAAAAATCATTAAAATATTTACATAATTGTAATTGTATAGAAAAACAAACTAAAAAATCCTAAAGAGACGCACCACGCACATCAATTATGGACTTTCCAATGCCGTTAATTGCAACCAAGTTGGCTGCAACGGTAATCAAATTAACTTAAAACAATTTTATTTCATTGTTGTAAATTGCATTAAACTCGAAGTTTCCATATTTTAGCTTATAGCATTTTGGACAACAGTGGTTGGACTCTACAATTACTTTCAGTGGCAATGGGTGAGGAATGTGGAGGTTGACATTTGGCCATTTGGGAAGTTAACCATTCAACCATCACAGAATGTTGACGCTTATGATTTCAATAGCGATGAGATCTACTACGATTATGATTACACTTATTCTGAGTCAATCTCCAAAAACAATGATTACCAAAGTGGGCTATCATCACTGCCAATGGAACGCTGCTTCGTCACCATTTTTATAATGAGCTTTGTCAGGTTCCGTGGTCAGCTTACTGGTGACCTCTTATAACAATGCAAGACAATGGAGGCCTTATAGCTCTGAACTCGTAAGATATGGGGTTAGTCGAGATAAATAGGAGAAAAATAATATTAAAATACTACAAAGGTAATTTCAATTTGAGTCAGTGGTTTCCATTCTATTTTTAGGACATTGGATTCCACGCATTGTTTGCGGTTCTCCTTCTTATCGTCGCTTTTTTCATTATTCTGACACCACCACCAGACCCCTACCACAAGCCTTCGATAATCACAGAAAATTCGCCATTCGACTACTTTTTAGAGGATTTAGAGAATGTGGAGGAACGAGAAGATAACCAAATATGGTCGACGGTAATAAAAATTAAGATTTAACGTTTTTAGTTTCTAAATTAAAATGATCGCACTGGTTAACTTTCTCGTAACCATTTGTACATATATTATGCCATTTTTATTTTAGGCTTTCATTTTGACACAATCCGTTTTGTATGGTGTGATTCTAATTCTTCTTCTGAGAAATACTGGCCCAAGTTTCCAGGAGCGTGAGTCACTTTGAATCTGGATCACTTGGAACGGAAAATTTTGCACCTTTAATTGTATAATGACTTTAAGGGAACTTGTACACTCTTGCCTATGAAGCTTAACCAGCTTCATTGTAATACATTTATATTTCACAAGATTGTTAAGCAGATAAGTATAAGATAAGAACGACGAGTAGTGCAATCACGGTGAGGATAATGTAGATCCAAATCTTTTTCTATAAATTTTTATAAGAATTAAATAAAGTTACCGTTAACAGCCTTTAAGTATAAAGTAAAAAGATTTTAAGTTTTTATTACCTTTTCTGGCTGCTTTTCGCAATTTATAGGCATTGTCCAGTTGATCCTCACCTTTACCCACGTACTCAACGGTTTCTGCCACATGCGTCTCTATCCTATCGATGGTCTCCCCCTGAAGGAAAAGAAATTAAAATTAATGAAAAAAAAACATTTGTTAACCAGTTAACCATAAAGTATAAAACTATGAAAGATTAGTGAGCTCACTTGACTTTGTACTAAAACTGCCATTTCTGTAAACATTTGATGTTAGATCAATTAGACACTGTTCAATTTTTAAAATGTCATCCCGCAAGGCTTTCACTTGGTACAAGGCTTGCTTTGCTTGCTCAGTTTGAATTGATAACTAATATTTAAAATGAATTATCATCGGTTAAAAATTAAAATCTTGAAGAAAATGTTCATTTGTCTTTATATAAAATCATTACACCGTAAGTGAACACGGAAAAGTTTTCCTGCTCCATCACCTCATCCACAGTTAATGGGGTTTCGCCTACAAAATAATTTTGATTTTGTGAAATGCCGTTTAAAGCCGTTAATTTTTGAGGGTTATTTAAATTCTATCATGCTTGAAATATATAAATTACTAATTTCCAGGTCCAGCTTAATTTTATCTTTGCACCTATTCATGTATTGCGTTTGCGTCTCGTGGTATTCATTCATGACATCTGTGAAGTTCCGGATAAGAGCTGAGTGCTGGGTGGTTTGGATTCGTATCGTGATTCTACTAGTATCGCCCACTTCTATTGCCTTCTCCATCTCTGTTTAATGAATGAAGCATTTATTTAGTCCAACCCATTTTTCTGTACTAATGAAGGATGACATTACTAAAATATATTTATTTGCCTTTCAGTTTTGTCCGGATTTTCTGTGACTTGTGCTTGATGGTGTCTGTGAGGTCATTCAGTTCAGTCTTTTCTGTGGATACGACACACGCACATCAATTAAATAAAAATCTTCAGTTTAAAAAGATTAATCTACTTTTGAGTTACTTTTTGATTTCTCTTGGGTCTGAAAATAATCTGAGGATAAAATTGTGTTGTGGAGAATCTTAACCCTGTCCACGTCGTCCTTCAGGTCATCCTCCATCTTCTTCAACTCTCCTACCTTATTCAGAAATAATCAAGTGTAAAATTTTCATTAACATATTGTCAAGTGCATACATAATACACGATTGATTTATAATTTATACTTGCCCATTCGAGAAAGGCTTCCAGTGGGCTCTTTTCAATGTTACTCTGCACCGAACCATTTTTTAGATTCGTGGTTAACGTGACGCCAGACTCTTCATCTCCTTTTCTGATGTGTGCATGATCCGTTTGGTCCTCTCCTTCGTCATCGTCACTTTCAGAAATGTTGACCTGTGTTATAAAATGGAAAAAAAATCTAACATAAATAAACTACTTAAACTTGAACTTGGTTGATTTCTGAAATGCATACCTTCCTTCTCAGCTCAGCCAATCTATCCTTAACCATTATAGCACAAAAATTATTCCTAATTATACTAATTGTTTCCAAAACTGTAGCAATTTATTTCTACTCTTACTCTCTTTAGTATCAAAACAGGATTTTGCCACTCATATTTATCTCCGGTTAAATAATCAGAAATTCGGATACCATTTATGACCATTGCGATATTTGCGAATGTGACTGTATGCAGGTAAAGTCATATTTTCCATTTCTTTCTACCACAATTTGGTTGATTGCATATTTATATTGCAGCTGAGAAGAAATAATTTGGCTTAGTTAACACATATTGTTGAAAAGGTTGAAATTGAAATGCATTATTAATACATTACAGTATTTACTTCATATTCATACATACTTTGTATATGACATGAGTCAACTAGTGAACAGAACTGAAAGCAATAAAATAATAAAAGAGTGCCAGATAATCATAATATTCTGGCTTGTGTGGTGAAGCGCTTTTACTGATATGACATTTATCTTACAATAAACTACCGATGCGATGTCAATAAGTTCACAGTGAACTGTTCACTAAAGCACAGTAAAGATCTGGCGTGTCTGTGATATGTGCAGGTATGTCTCAACATAATAATTGAATTCAACATTCCTGTAGCAGATTTTTCTTCTGACATAAGTTTACTTACATAAAAGTATGTGATGCTGGGAAATGTATAAGAAATCTATCGGCTTCACATTTACTTTACAGGGCGATGTGCGACACGGATATTTTTATTAAATAAATTTACATGAGCCTAACGGCAGTCGGTTTAAGCTTTGTAAACTTTATCCTTCGAGAAGGTACAGCCACTCTTTTGGATGACCTCTGACGCTGCCCAAATCCCACATTTGATGCAGTCCTCAATCGGCTTGGCTTTTATGTACCGAGCGAGGAATCCTGCATGAAAAGAATAATTTTTCATCTTTTAATACTACGTAGACATTTTTCACTTCACTTTTTAATATCTGCACCTTTGTTATACCTCCGACAAAAGCGTCTCCAGCGCCGTTCGTATCCTTGATTTGCTCAGGTGAAAGTCGTGTTACTTTAAAAGTTCTCACTTCCTCATCTTGTGCAAGAATCACTGGCTTATCGGCTCGAGTGATTATCACAATCCGAGTATTTTTCAACTTTTAATACTAGGTAGACATTTTTCACTTCACTTTTTAATATCTGCACCTTTGTTATACCTCCGACAAAAGCGTCTCCAGCGCCATTCGTATCCTTGATTTGCTCAGGTGAAAGTCGTGCTACTTTAAAAGTTCTCACTTCCTCATCTTGTGCAAGAATCACTGGCTTATCAGCTCGAGTGATTATCACAATCCGAGGTGTCGCATTTTTCTTTGGTAGTGCGGCAATCCTCTTGCTGATTTCACCCACATCAGTGGTTCCGAATTGTTGCATCTCAGAAAATTTTCTAGCTTCCTTACATAAAACAGAATGGAGGAAAAATATTGAAAATGTAAATTCTCGGGAATATGTTCTTCTTGGAATATTTAGAAAAAAATAAAAAAGATTACGGTCTCATTTCCAAAGAGAATGTCCACATAAGGCAACACCGTCATTAGTTCGGCGTTATAAGTCTGCACTACCACAGTTGCGGAGAGGTTGAAAACGAATGTCTTTTTGTTTTCCAAGGCGTGCTCGGCCAGGATCGTGATGCTCTCTAAGCTCGTTGGAACAAAATAGCCGGTCGTATAAATAAACTGCGCTTTTTTAATATACTCGAAATTTCCGTTCTCGTAAAGAAACTCCTTGTGGAAATGAGCCCCAGCGCCCAATGCTGCACACAAACTGCGATGCTCGCCATTTCCGGTAATTAGCACGGCACATTTTCCTGTTTTGTATTCGGTCCATTGATGATAAAGCACTTTGACACCATCGTCTTCAGCAGCTTTTCTCATCGTATTTGAAGACTTGTCAGTTCCGGTGGCGCCCATCATTGTGGTAACCCTCGGTTGACGAAGAATCCACTGTGCTACACGGAGCGTGTTTTGTAATGATCCTCCGGCAGTGAATCTTGCCTTGTAGGTTTTGACGAGTTCCTTAAAAATTGGAAAGTGACTCTCCTGTGCCAAAATGGCATTGTTCGGCTCCAAGCCGTATTTTTGCAAAAAATTTGAATCCACCTCAGCCGTTATATCAAGGAGCGGAGTCTCCAGTCCAAAGAGATATCCTTCACTGGCAATAATTAATTAAATCATCAACTTATTTTTATTACTTTATCTAAGAGTATTGAGATTTCTGGGGTGGTGTGAGAGTTTTACGGAAGTGGGTGTGGTGTTGGGGCCGACATGGAGTCGGCGTCGTCCTTTAGGGACTTTCCACTTCCACCACAAGGCAAGACGAAACACTGGCCAATTGTCTTAAATTATTATTTTAAGATTAAAGTAATCAAAACTTAGCGTGCGAAACTTGCACGCATTTTACTTGTGAGCCAAACAATGACCACTTCAAAGTTATTCATTGATAAGAGCTTAATTATTTCGGATTAGAAGTAAAAAAGGAACACAAGTTTACATAATTCGGGGTTTGCATTTACAACAATTTATTAATTTTTATTTTTATTACTTATTCCAAAAAATAATTTTTAGATTTTTTTCTGTGGATTAAATGCATTCACAGCTCAATGTATCTATAGTAGAATTGTACAATACAATCGTTACAGATTGGGACTGTATGTCCAATTTTGAATGAAGGGTCTAGGGGGTCAGAATTTTATTTTCTTATGGGCGTTCCAAGCAGTCCGATTTCAGTGAAAGGTTTTACATTTATCTGGAAAATTGTCTTTCAGTTGCGTTGCAAAACCATAATTAAGTTATCACTGTCAGTTTGTAACTGTGGGTATATGCCGAGCCAGTAATTTTGTCTAGATTTTGTCCTTCAGTGTGTCTCATTTTGAGTTTCTGACTTGAATAGAACTTTATTCTCAGTCTGTGTGTGTAATGCCAATTACCAATTTAAGGCCATGATACACATTTATTGTAAGAATATAAATATGACGCATGAAATAAAAAAGAAGTAATAAAAGAAAGATTTTACAAAAATGCATTTTTTATTAATTATTTTCAAATAATTGCAAACAAATTAATGAATCGAGGTAAATAAAACATGACGATTTTGGAGAATTTGAAAATTTTGAGGATAAAAAATGATGAAGAAATGTACGATATAAATTATTAGCGGAATCATTATTTGGTCCAGTTTAATGTTTCTTAGGGAGAGCCCTTGGTGGAATGCAAGCAGCAGTGCCACTGTTTCCGCTCGCGGTACAGCCTTCAGCTCCGTCCTTGCAGCAGCTGAGACAGTCAGAGGGACCTGGTCCTGGTCCATTAACGACAACGTGGGCGAGTCCCGCTTCCCTGCAGCACGTTTCTCCAGTCATGCACTGACCTTCTCCTTGACAGCTGGCGATAAGCTAGAATTTGGAGAAAGTAAAATTGGTAATTAAGTAATCTTTCGTAGTGGTTAAATATGTTAAAACAGTTACAGTATAACAGTGATTACTGTTAGAGTAGAATACAAAATCTTAACTTACCCCAACGACGACAGCAATAGCGAAAAAGACCTTGACGGACTGCATGATGATAATTTAGGTTTTGGGTTTGAAAAGAGAGTTTCAAAGTTAATAAGTTTTTGTTGTTTGCTACAGAGCGAACGAGAAGAGATTGTGAAGAGAGAGGTGAATGTCACGGCTTTTATATGCGGACGGCTGGCTACAACTTTTGTGAGATTTATTTGTTTTAACCCTTCATTGACTGACTGAGGTACTTGAAAGAAGCTGCTAAAACGTTGATTTGTACACAGTCCTTTCTCAGCACAGATAAACGCTAAAGGGCTTACTGTCATATACATAAGGACTTCTTTCTACATCTAATCCGGTTGGTATTAAAATAACCGTCATAAAGTGCATGCCCAAACACTGAGAATCGTTATTGTTCACATACACGTTAGTTGCTAAAGGAAAAGGAGACCTCCTACAGCTACTTATTTACTGCAGCTTAATTTTTAAGCTGAAAGAAATGATTGTTCTGAAAAAAAAGATTTTAGAATTTTTCGTGGAAGAAACCACGACAGACTGGATTGGGGAAGATAATCAATACGTATTATCTGCCACTGGCTCTATTTTTGTAACATTCTCAGTGTGCTCAAGTCCTGTGGAAAATTTGATCCTTTTTAGAGAATCGAGTGAGGTAGATATATTTTATACTATTTTATAATTTAGTTTTGCGGTTATTTCTTCATGTGCTAGTATTCTCTCTGTGTTGTATTGTAATGTGAAGTCTTCCGAAAACCAGTTTATCTATTAGTATTTTGGTACCACTAAATGAAGCCAATTCATTAAGCATTTTCAACGATAAGATCCATTAAGTCAACATCGATAATGGCCATTGTTACATATAATGACTATCATACAACATAAAATTGAATAAAGAAAGAAATACTGTGGAAAATCTTTAATTGCTGGAAATTTTATGCCAAAAGTCGTAATAATTAACTGATATCCAATTCAATTTAATGACGCATTAATCATTTACGCTTAGCATTTTAGTTAGTCGAGGGTATATGTAATTAATATGGACCCTGTAGCATTAGAAATTAAGCCCAGCACTGTCAAGCATGTAATTTTCTTGATGCCGTAAAAATTTCCGGTGGTCACTGCCTCCAACTTAACTGCTCTTATTAACTTTTTTGCCAGTTTTTTATTTCTTTGTTGAACGAGTCTATTTAGAAAGTCGTTGCGAAGCCTCTCGCTATTTTCGTTAACCATGGCCAAAAACTGGACGAAATTGGCGATTAAGATGACACAACTTACAACGGTGCATAGGCTAAATGCCAACATCATCGGATTGCCGCGAGACACTTTGACCATAATAAAAATTCCTTGAATGATGAGCACACCCAATTGGAACTGAAACTGTGGAATGAACAACTTCGAAAAGACTTGGTTAAACATGGTGTTGAGGATACGGAGTTTGGAGAAGATTAGCAAGTCTCTTCTTAGACTTTCTAGTTTATCCTCGGCGGTTCTCCACCGGGCAAACCTCTGCCGGTTGATAATGAGATCCACTGCGGTTTTAAATGTGTGCAGATACAAAACGTAAATGTGCAGATTCACATAAGCTACTCCGTAGATTCCTCCAATTTGCCAAAAGTCTACAATGACACCAATTACCTTTGCCGGGATTTTCGACATTCCCAATGAGAAATGAAAGAATCGATAAAATTCACTTCCTAGTGGAAATACTTTTTCCTGCATATAAACAAAAATTGGAGTTGTACCAACCATTGACTGAGCAAATGCCACGCCCAAAAATGTCAGAATTCGAAGTCGGGCTCGTCTCGATGAGTCAAATGATCCGGATCTGAAGGTGACCGTCTCCAAATTCACCATGAAATTTTCAGTTTGGTTCACAAGAGTAGTCACTGCTGGCCCGTGAACAAAATGATACAAATTATTAGTTATTCCAGCGAAGGCACCCGCAATCCAAATTAAGTGAAAAGTCAGGTCAACATATTGTTGATTCTCTTGATAAGTATCGAAGTAGATGAATAGCTGGAAGCAAAGTTTCCAAAACATGACAAAGTTGAGGGTCAGGCAACAAAGAAACCAGGTCCAATAGCGACCGCTTTTCCTCAAGAATAAATGCAACTGGAAATTATTTGTGGTGCTGTTCCAAACTAGGTGATAGGGGTAAACAAAGAATGGGAAGTGGAGCATTTTGAAATACCCTTTGAGAAATTTAACTCCCATTTTCAAACCGTTTTTTTTCTATTAAAACTATTTTTTACCCAAATTCTTTAATGTCTTGTTTCAAGCAAGTGTGTGAGACAAATGAAAGTATTCTTCACTGAATGGAGGCTTCACCCTTTAATTGTGCATAACACATTCTTTATTTACGGCTCAGTAGTAATTAAACGTAGCGGCTCAATTATGTAAACTAATGAACTACTGTGGAAAGGAAAATAAATAAATAACCTAATTAAGATTATAGTGTGTAGTTCTGTTTTCTGTAGGTGGCTAGTGTTTACAAAGCTGAATGTAGGGGTTCAAAGTATTCCAAACAGAGGTTAGTTGGTAGGAAAATAACTGAATCCTCCCCTCGCATTATCATGTTTATGTTTGCATTTTTAAACTAAACAAAGATTTCTGGTTTGTAGCTGTTTTCATTTTACTACATCTATGGTAGTTTATGAAGATTAGTGATTAGTTTGATTTTAATTTCTATCATCAAGTTCGCAATTTTCCTGTAGCAGGATTCACGGTAAAGAGTGAAAAATGGTCATGAAGCAAATAAATTAGGATTTGGCACAACTGCTAATACTTGACTAAAGAATTCGCTCATTTATTCATTTATTCGCTAAATTTTGCACGCTGATAAAACCTATATGTTACTAAAATAACTTGCATATCGTAAAGTGACTCTGCTCTTAAAGGATCGTTGCAAAAATAAAAGTACCTTAAAACCTGACCTTAAAAACTCCCGTCACCTGACCCCCCAAATAATTGCATGTGGCAATAATAAAGAGTTTTTTTCCCGCCCCTCGATTTTGAAATCAATGTGTTTAAATGAAGGCGGGAACCTCCGAATATTGCACCTTCATATTATTGCCTCCCTAGGGTGTAATTATAGAGAAACTCCACTGTACATAGAATACATACTACGTAATACGTAGTACGTATAACGATTTTGATTCGCACTGCCCACGGCTCCATTCATCCTCCATGAAAATTAAATGTTTTAGTAGCTTATTCGACAACAGCTAATAATTATAACCTTTCAAAATATCAAATCAAAATAAATTGGCATAAAGGTAGTTAAGTTCTATGATACAGCGAAAAATGGTCTTGTCACAATAACAGAAATATCAAATAATAACTACCCTTACAGGGCCATCATCTTTACATCTTATTTTGAGAACACTAATGTAATGTAAAAACAACAACAACACCACTGAATGGATGGTTAACTTGAACTTTGAGCATATTTGTGTCGCAGTTTATTATAGTCTGGCATAGAAATCATTTTTCTCGGTTCATCAGTATTTTTTTTCTTCTTGAAAAACACAGAATTTCCGGAAAAATAAGTTAAAGAGTGATGGAAAAGTTTGTTGCAAAATATTTGCAAGTTACTCATCACATGGGAGCTTTTCCTTTTAAACTGCATTTCGAACCAGGGCTCCAAATCCGTTTTACACTTTCTCCGACTGATAGGAAACCTCTGATAAGATTTTACATCTGCAGCTTCATATTTTTAGTTTTGCATATAATTGGCATAACTTTCTTTTATTTAACCGTAGCTCAAGATTATGTTGCACTGGGACAGTTTACCAGTGTAGCGTTGCACAGTCTGTTCATGGTTATCGCGTACGGAACGGGTGCGCTTCAAATTCCTAATTTGTTCCAAGTAATGGAAACAGTACAACTTGGCAATGGGATGGTGCATCTTATTCAAAACCTGGAAGATGGTAACTTTTCAATAACGATAGGCTTTTTAATTCATGGTAAGCGTAAAATCATAACCTTGGACTTGGTGTATTACAGAACATTTTGGACAAGGAACTTTCAGAAAGTCGCAAAAAATCCGGAAACTACTTTTATTCATTTTCTCGTCGTACACAATTTACTCGTCATTCCCATTATTCACGGCTCTCTACATCTTTTTCCGGCACGAGTTCTGGTTGTTTGGATCATACATTTACAGAATGGTGATGCTCTTACACAGGGGTTTTCTCCCAGAATCGGACAAGGATTCTGAGAATAGTATTTACATGGAGTTGGTTGCTTCCATTTGTGGATATGTGGCGCACCTTTGGTTTCTGTACTACCTCTGTGGCGCTTATCTTCTGAATCTCCACTTAAACCTGGTTTCAATGCACACTTTCAAAGTGGCAATCACAGAAATCATGAGAATTCGCAGTAACGGAGGAAGAAAGAAAGTGGAGGAGGAAATGATTATTTACTCCAAGTTAAGGCTTATCATCAAAGTGTACAATGAAGTGTTTGGTGGATACCATATTCCAACAATGAAAATGTGCTTTGGAATGTTTATGGTTGTAGCCATTGTTATCGCGGTGAGGTTGTCTGGAAGAGGTGGGATATTCATCACAATATTTGGAATATTGTGCACCCTAGTGGGTGGCAGTTTGGTGTCCATTTTTATTGCATTTAATGCCATGATTAGTGAGAACAGCATCAAGTTTCAGAAGTATCTTGATAGAAGGAAGGAAAACTGCGGAAAGATGGAAAGACGCATGATCAGAGCTTATCGAGTGGAAGAGGTGACTAGTGGAGGGTTCTATGGAATTAGAAAAATGACTTGTCTCACTGTTTTGGCACTCATCTCCAATATGGCTGGATCTGCATTAATATCTTTTAAGTTTTAACTCCAATTAGCTGACAATTATTTGCAATGATTATTCAATCTTACTTGTGAGATATTAAATATTAAAGATATCCAATAATTATTACCTACTTACAAAACATCATTCACTCACAATTTTCTCAATACCAAGAAAATTTTTCCAATCGTCTCAGGGGAAAAGGGTTGCGTAAAGGGAGCAATTTACTTAATTACCATTGTCAATCAAAATTCATTACTTATTTAATGAACCACATTTTAGCTTAATTTTGATAGGTGAAATTATTTTGGCGAATTATTTCTTTCACATTTTCTTGAAGAATCTTCAGTTCAATCAGCTAGATTCGTCTTTGACATCAGTGTAGAGGAAGGGGCTCAAAATGGAGAAATTTATGGTAAAGTATCTTGCCCTATTGCATTACATGTGGGCTTTTCCTTTCATTTTAAAATGTGACCCTGGACTCAAAATTAGATTCTCACTTCCAAGCTCGAAAATAATCTGGTGTCAGTATTACGGGGCAATGTGCAGTTTAGCAGCGTGGGGAGTCGCCTTGAACTTTTCTCTTGTGAAGATGGGGCCAGGTTATTTGGCACAGTTTCACTATGAGAAATTGGCCATGCACAGTATGTTTTCAGCCTGGATGCTTGCAGTTGTGGCACTCCAGGTTCCAAATTTGTGCCGGTCTTTGGAAATGGTGCAGCTGGGAAATGGGGTTGTGCAACTGATTCAAAACCTTGAACTGGGTAACCGATTGAACGAAGAAAAATTTAGTTACAATTAAATATTTAATTTAAAATCACATTTCTGCTTTCTTTCAGAACATCTTGGTAAAGGAGCTTTTCAAAAGTCGGAAAAAGTTCGAAAATTCCTTGTGGCAGGTTTTGCCGTTTATACGATTGCCGGGTCTTATCCAGTGTGCTTGCCACTTTTTCTAGTTTTCCGAAAGGATTATTGGACATACGGGTCTTATCTTTATAGAATTACCATGTTTCTTCTGCCTGATGGTTTTGAGTGGTTAGCCTCGATTTGCAGTTTGCTTCTGGACTCTTGGTTCATGTTCAATACTTGTGGCGCTTACCTTGTTAATCTGTACTTAAGCCTGGCAGTGCTACACACCTTTAAAACTACCTTATTAAAATTGATGACGACGAAAATGAAGCTCCAAGAGAAAATGATTATTTACTCGAAGCTCAGAATTCTCGTGAAAGTTTACAACGATGTTTTCGGAGGATACCACATTCCGCTGATGAAAACGTGCTTCGGAATGTTCCTGGTTCTCTCCATGCTAATCGCAATTCGGTTATCGGGGAAGAGTGCGATTTTCATTGTTATCTTTGGAGTCGTCGGTTTAGTCGTTTGCTCCTTTATGCTTACACTATTTATCACATTTAACGCAATGGTCAGTGAGTTCAGCATCCGATTTCAAAAGCATCTCGCCAAAGGGAATTTTTATACTGCCTTTGAAAGACGTCTGATAAGAGCTTATCGAGTGGAGGAGGTGAGAAGTGGAGGATTCTATGGAATAAGGAAAATGACCTGCTTAACCGTTCTCGCTCTCATTTCCAGCATGGCTGGGAACGCACTCATTTCTTTCAAAATTTGAAGGGTCATTTGAAGGACGATCATGACATCATGACCATGAGCATATTTTCAACAAGAAAAATTAACATTTGTAACTCGTATCCAAATGTTATTTTTAATTTTAATTTTCTCTAGTAATTAAATTATTTTCAGCATTTGTGCCATTTATAATCACTTGATTCATGGAAATAAAGCCGTCATTGATATGTAGCACCAACACTCATTTTAGCCACATTGGTCACAAAATTCCATCAGGTTGAGAAGAAAATTAGATTATCATATCACACAACCCCAAAACTTTCATTTATTGTTTTTCCAAACTCAATTAATTGATATTAACGGCATCTTAAAAATTACATTTATAGGTAATATATAGGTAAATTCGGTAAACTGTCGATGACTGACAAGAAGTGTAGCAAAAGGCAGTATCACAAGGAACAATCGATCCTAAAGAAAAAAGCTTTCTCTTTACTTGTATGAATGCGAAATGGCAGATTAATTATACTGTTGAATATTAAAGGTTAATAATGTAATAACTGCAATCATGCACAAGGCGGTATTGAAGAGAGTTTGGACATGACATATTATTGAAATGTAAGAACAAAAACTCCAAGGGATTTGTAATTTGCCAATAAGCTAAAATTGTACATAGACTAATCCTGAGAAGAAAAAACCTACTGGAACTTGTGGTGCTTCATTTGTCTATATTATTGTATTATTAATATAATAAGGGGGCCTAATTATAGATGGTTGTTTACGACTCACGGTTTTACAAAATCACGTGACGAAAAAGTTGGTGACTTTGGGAAAATCTAGTTTAGTTATTTTGCTTGGTTGTGGTCAGTCCAGTTTGATTTTGTTACTTTCATGAAAAACACATACCATTTCCTTATACAAATTAAAAATGGAGAAATTTGTACAGCGGTATCTCTCTTTCACTCGTCGCATATTTTCATTTCCTTTTGTTCTGAACTTTGACCCAGGTCTGCAGATTTGGTTTTCAGTGCCAAGCACCAGTCCATTTTTGTATTTGTATTACTGTGCAATGCTAGCATTAGGGATGTGGGGGCTCGCTTGCAGTCTGTATCTGGTGAAACTCGCCTCAATTTACCTGGCTGAAGGGAACTTTGCAAAACTCGCAATGCACGCTATGTTTGTGATTTGGGTCCCCGGAATCGCAGCATTGATAATTCCAAGCTTGTTTCGGTCTTCAGAAGTGTCGCAGCTTGGGAATGGAGTTGTGACATTGATTCGTAATTTGGAGCGAGGTAAAATAAAAATTGATTTGTGTAATCGATTGTAATATAAGATTATGTTTGCTTTTAGAGCATCTTGGCTTTGGAACGTTTAAGAAATCTCAAAAGATCCGGACGATTTTTGTATTCACTTTTTGCGCCTATACTCTTTGTGGATCCTTGCCTGTCGTCGGTCCACTTTTCTTCATTTTCCGGAGGGAGTATTGGCAGCCCGGCTCACATCTTTATAGACTCGTTTTGTACCTCTTCACAGATGAGTTCGAATGGCTCGCCTCCATTTGCAGCCTATCAGTCGACATCTGGTTCATGTATAATGCATCTGGAACCTACGTTCTCACCCTCTATTTAAATCTCGCTGTGATGCACACATTCAAGGTGACAATAAGCCAACTCGTGAAGAAAGAAAGTAGAATGAAAGAGAAAAGAAAATCTCTGGACGAAGAATTGATGACTTACTCAAAACTGAGAATTCTCCTTAAACTTTATAATGAAGTTTTCGGGATGACGCATATTCCTCTCTTGAAAACGTGCATGGGAATGTTCATCGTTCTTTCGATTGTCATAGCCGTGCGATTATCTGGAAGAAGTGGGATTTTCATTACGATCTTTGGTATATTGTGCTCAATCGTGGGAACCATCATGATGACTGTCTTTATCACTTTCAATTCCATGGTCAGTGAATACAGTATCAAGCTTGAAAAGTATCTCGTGAAAAAAATGAAGCGCTTCAATCCTAGGGAAAGACGCATGATGAGAGCTTTTAAAGTTGAGGAGGTAAAAAGCGGTGGCTTTTATGGTATAAGGAAAATGACCTGCTTGACCGTCTTGGCTTTGATTTCCAACATGTCCGGATCCGCATTAATTTCTTTCCGACTGTAGCATGTTAATGTAAAGTAAATAACTAAATATAATAAAATTAAACGAAATCAAAATTAAACTAGTATCATGTGCAAATTTTTTTAGCATGGATCTCAATAACTCTTGTTTTGTTTTAATTGTATAATGCATAATGGCCATTCTGGTATTTCTGTTATTTTGTTGCTGACAGGTAACAATTATAGCGGCTTTTATGTCTTACTTAGTCAGCTAAAGACAATTTGGGGCGGAGTAAAATTAATTATTCAGAAGGAAAAAGTTAGATAAAAAATAATTATACCAAGTGTCATCGCAATCTTGAATAATTATTGTTGACTTGCATTTAGTAACGTAATTTTATTTTATATTGGTCACAGTCACCAGCCTTTGCCTTCATTCTCTGGAAAATTTTGCGAAAATTATTTAGTTTTTACGTAAAGCCTTTCCTCATTCCAAATGCAGTGAAATCCACCTTCCAAGTTAGATTTTTAGATGAGCTAACGAACGAAATTATTATAATACTCCATAACCTGAATGACGACACTTTTCAATTGGAAGTGTATTTAATTTACATGTACGCATTATTAACTGTGAAAATAAATGTGGCATATGTGACATTTATTTCGTATGTCTGCAATTAATTCAATCATTAAATATTTACCTGTCAGTGATAATTGGCTGAAATGACCTCCGAATTTACTTTCTGAACACGCCCCACAAATCTCTCTGCTTACCTCAATTTAAGTACCCAGAGTCAATTGGAATTGTTCCGTGGGCCGGAGTGGGTACATTTTATTTTATAAGTTTCTTCATTTAACATCTTGAGATCTCCAGAGATCATAATGGAGAAAACTATTGTTCGGTGGTATCTCAAGTTACTTTATTATCATTCTACGTGCCCGTATAAAGTCAAATGGAGCCCGTCGTCTTTTCAAGCACATCTCACCCTAGATGAACACGGCTACCACTATTTGATATGGAAGGTCCTGTGCTACTATTTGCCAATCTTTTACGTTACGACTTGTTCAACTCTTTTCTTCAAATTGTTGCCCGTGTACCAGAAAGAAAATGACCTGACCTCGATGACACTACATTCCGTGTGGATTACAGGAATCTCTGTGCGTGCGTTGAACCAAGTCTCTTATTATTGGCAGGGACAGGAGGTCGCGGAAGTGAACAATGCGACGGAGCGTTTAATCAATAATTTGGAGGTGGTTCATTTTCGTCATGGGGCATTTAAAAAGTCGCAAAAGATGCGTGCCCTAATTATAGCAATTCTTAGTGTCTACTCTTTGGTGTCTTATGTTATATTTGTGCCAATGTGCTACCTTTTTCAGGGTAAGTACTGGCAATTGGGGTCACATGCTTATCGGACTGTGCTGCTACTTTTGGGGTCAGATTTGAAAATTGTGGCAATTGTCATCGGAGAAATTGTAGACATGTGGCACGTTTTGGGAATTTGGGGAGCCTGTGTTGTGTGCTTCCATCTGAATTTGCTTTACATGCACACCTTCATGACAGGAGTGAAGCTTATCATTGACTGTAGAGACAAGCGTCGGTGGAGTACGATGAGCTCAGAGGGTGGCACAACAAGCAAAAGCTTCCTGGTAGCTAGACTTCGCGAGGATAATCTTATCTACTCAAAACTGCGAATTTTGACCACGGTCTATAACGATGTCTGGGGAAAACTGTTCATTGCGCCTTTCAAGGGATTAATGGCAATGGGCACAGTTCAGTTTATTGTAATCGCAGTCAAGTTTTCCAACGTGGCCCTGATCTTCTCTTTTGGTCTTTTCATGTGCACCTGCTGTACCATTTTACTCTGCGTTTTCACTACATTCATGGCTATGGTTAATCAGTATAGTTTGAGACTACAGAAAAACCTGGGCCAGAGACGTCTGGGAAAAATTCCGGAAGCTAGGCGGATTGTTAGAGCGTTCAAAGTGGAGGCAGTGAAGAATGGCAATTTTTACCCTATTAAGCGACTCACGTGCTTGACCGTTCTGGGCTTGATTGGAAATGTCACGGGATCCGTGCTAATCTCGCTTAAAGCGTAGGATACAAATACATTGTAAATTTTTCATTTAGTGTCTATTTCATTAATCAATATTAAAACATTGATTTGTCATTTATTAAGTAGATTTTAAGCTTTAATATCAGTTAAAAGTTTCATTGAATAAGGATGCAGTCTGAGCGAGAGTAAGTCAAAACTCAAAAAAGGATATAAAGTAGATACTAGATAATACGAGTATTTTATGAAATGTCTTGTTAAAGTTTAAGCTTCTTATAAGAACTCGATAATAAAGTTGATAAAAATGAGTAAGTTGTTCTAATTCTTAAACCATCATATGAATCATGCGTGCATTTATGATACACGGAGCATATTTTTCAAGAGTTTTTATTTTAGCTACATACTAAATGCTTATTAGCCAGAGTGACGTGATGTGATTCTGGGTAGAAACGATACCCTTTTGGCATTTACTTGGGTGTGTTATGTGTGTGTACGTAATAAACAGGATTCTCGTCTGCAGCCACAAATAACCTATCCACATTAAAGTAAGTAAAAGAAACGCATGAAGATTGAAGAACGAGACTTATCGTGATTTGATAAGGACATTTCACGTCTAAAATATTCTCTTGTGTACAATAAAAGGATTTCTCAACATGCTGACGGACAGACACCATTGAAGAAAATTTGTCAGTCAGTTACCAATCACCAAACTGTTTGTCTTTTTTTTGTAGAAAAATAATAATTTTTTTACTGTCCTGGACAAAAAATGTTAAGTTTAACCAGGACGGTTTTGAGTGGCCAAAATGGCAATAATATCAGAACAATATCAACCGCAGTTAACCGCCTCAACGCTTGCAAACCTTGTGAGGAACCACTGTTGAAAACGAGCCTTCACGATTTCCATTTAGCGCAGCAAGGTAAAATGGCTCCATTTGCGGGATATTCGATGCCCATTCAGTATGGAAAGGTGTCAATCACCCAGTCTCACGCCCATACGCGGAACCACGTCTCTATTTTTGATGTGTCACACATGCTCCAATCTGAAGTTTTCGGGAAGGACCGTGTAGAATTCATCGAGTCAATTGTCACAGGAGACATCCAAGGACTTAAGGAGGGTCAAGGGACATTGACATTATTCACAAATTCGCAAGGTGGAATCATTGACGATTTAATTGTGACTAAGACAAGGGAGGATCATTTGTACGTGGTGAGCAACGCCGGATGCAGAGAAAAAGACTTGAGGTTGATGAGAGAGGCAGTGGCCAAGATGAGATCAGAGGGCAAGGATGTCACACTCCAGACAAAGGACAATCTGTCCCTCATTGCTCTGCAAGGTCCCGCAATGCAAAAGGTGCTGCAGCCACTTGTGCCAAAGGTGAACTTGAGCCAGTTGTATTTCATGAATTCCGTGAAGGCGACCATTGCAGGAGTGGAGGGATGTCGGGTCACCAGATGCGGCTACACTGGAGAGGATGGAGTTGAGATTAGCATGCCTTCTGCTAAGGCGGTGGAGATTGTGGAGCAACTTCTTGCTTCCAAGGAGGATGAAGTCTTGATGGCAGGATTGGGAGCGAGAGACAGTCTCAGATTAGAGGCAGGTCTGTGCCTGTATGGAAATGACATGGACGAGACTACAACACCTGTGGAAGCAGGACTTGCTTGGCTACTGGGTAATTTTTAATTAGCTAACTATTATGAATAATCAGATTTTCGCAATAAATCTTTTGCTCGTATCTTAATGTGCTTATTTACAGGAAAGAGAAGGAAGGAAGCCCAGAATTTCCCAGGGGCAGCCAAAATCATGGAGCAAATTCGTGACAAGTCGAAAATCATGCAAAGGAGAATTGGCCTTGTTTCCTTGTCCGGCCCGCCACCACGTCATGGGATGGACATTGTGTCGATTGAAGGTCAGAAAGTTGGAACTGTCACGAGCGGCGTACCGAGTCCAACCCTGGGCAAGAACATCGCAATGGGATATGTGGAAGGGGACAATCACAAAACGGGAAGTAATCTTCAAATCAAAGTGAGAAACACATTGGTTTCAGCGCAGGTCACAAAAATGCCTTTTCTCAAAGGAAAGTACCACTTGCCACCCAAACAGTAAAAATATGATGATTTTAATTCAAATAAATAAACCGTAGCTAAAACGTCTTTTAATCGCTAATCTAGCAAAAAATCGTCGTTCTTTTATTATTTATTACTGTTTTTTATTATTTCATCCACTTCAGACTCATAACTATATAATTCCCAAATTACTTTGACGTTGGTTTGATATTCTCAATAATCTAAAAAAGCTAATCTATCATTAATTTTTTCAAGCACACTATAATCATCAATAATTGGACCATAGCCTGATTCAACCTTTCGATTTGGTTCATTTGTAATTAAGAACAGTGGATTAGAGGATGACAGTTATTAGAACGTTACGTATTTACTGACCTAACGTAATTACTGATTTAGAGATTTAAGATCATAATTAATGTGTCCGTTGTGGAATGAATGATAAGGCAATAATGAATATGGCATTTAAAGAGGGCTGGGACAAATGTCATTTTAGTACTTACCGTTATAGATATCCGCGAATGTAATAACAACTAAACAACAATTTTTAGCTACTAAATCTAAGTGTAAGTATTAATATAAATATAATGCGAGTTCAATGTAATACGACAATTACTTTTTTTATTGCGTAAATAACTCCATCCCTTCCATGTGCACTCATTGGAATTTTCCTATCGTCATCTAGTTCGATTGTATTGGTCATGATCAGTTCTCTGTCAGTGCCAGTAGTTCTGAGCAAATAAGATTTTGTCTTTTTCTCCTACAATGGAAAAGTTTGTGGCGAGATATTTTTCATTCACCTACAAAATAGGTTCGTTTCCTTTCAAATTGAGGTTTGAACCTGGCTTTCAAGTGCACTTTTCCCTAGGACATCCAAAACAGTTCCATTATTACTTTTGGCTAGTGTCTTGTCTCGTGTTGGGAGTTTATGGAATAGCTGTGACTTATTACCTTGTGACACTAGCCCCTGGTTATCTTGTAGAAGGCCACTATGTTAAGATTGCGATGCACAGTATGTTCACAATTTGGGTTTATGGAGTTGGTGCAATGTAGGCACCAAATTACTTTCAATGTCAGGAAACTATTCAACTGGGAAATGCAGTGCTGCAGCTTATCAAAAACCTGGAGAAACGTAAGCAATTTTCACAAATTGATTCAATAAGAAAGTCAATACGAAAGTCAATTAGTACTTTGTGTGAAAATATTGTAAAACTTCGATAAGTAAATTATTTCTACAGAACACTTTGACCCGGATTCATTCAAGAAGTCAAGGAAAATTCGACTACGATTAATTGCTGTCTTTGGCGCTTACACGATTTGTGGATCAGGTCCTTGTCTCACTCCAATTTTCTTCTTGTTCCGGAAAGAGCATTGGCACTTGGGATCTTACCTGCACAGGTGGATTCTGAGCTTTATTCTGACAGAAAATACCCTCATTAACGAAGTGATTGCCACAGTTTGCGGCTTATTAGTGGATATCTGGTTCCTGTACCACATTTGTGGCACTTATCTGATTAGTCTTTACCTGAACCTGACAGCGATGCATACCTTCAAAATCACCATTAAATTAATAATGGCGAGCGGTTCGAAGAAGAAAATGAAAATGGATGAGCAGATGCTGATCTACTCGAAACTCAGGATTCTTACTAAAGTCTACAATGAGGTCTTTGGGGAATGTAACATTCCAATGATGAAGACGGCTATGGGTCTCTGCTTGGTCCTGTCTGTCGTGATCGCTGTACGGTTATCTGGAAAGAGTGGCGTTTTTATAACCATCTTTGGAATACTGTGCACAGTCATTGTGACCATTTGCATTATTGTCTTTATCGCATTCAACGCGATGGTTAGCGAGTTCAGCATCAAGTTTAAGAAATTTCTTCTAAAGGAAAAGATACCAACCCCGGTGGAAAGACGCCTGATAAGAGCTTATTGAGTGGAGGAAGTGAGAAGTGGGGGCTTTTATGGAATAAGGAAAATGACCTGTTTAACCGTCTTGTCAATGATTTCAAATATGGCTGGTTCAGCCTTGATATCATTTAAATTCTAATTCATTTATTTTATTCAGCATTTTATAAGTGTTTGAATAGTTACTAATAAAAGCATTGATATTGATATTCAAAATGAGATAAGCACAGAGCCTGTTAAATTTGATATTAACCCTAATAAGGTTAAGCAACTGATCCTCTGAATACCATAAAAATTTCCGGTTCGCACCGTTTCCACCTTAAAAGACCGGATGAGTCTTCTTCCAAAACTGGTTGCTTGACACTCCCTCCGTGACCTCAGATTTTTCCAGAGCTTCACACTGAATTCGTTCACCATCGCCATAAATCGTTGCAATCAGTGCAAGGAAAATGATGCACACAATAGAGCAAACCATACCAAAAAGTAAAACGAGAATTGGAGCATTTCCCCATAGCTTCACTGTGACCACAATCATGAGAACGATAAAAATGGCCATCATCATTTTCAATGGAAAAACAAAATAGCTGCCATAAAGATTATTGTACAGGGTGGTAAGAATTCGCAACTTCGAGTAAATTAGCATGTCCTCCTGAAGGGTTTGGATATTTTCAGTTTTTGACCTTTGCTGAACTTCTTGTCTTCTGAGGATTTGTCTCACGGAGGTTTTAAATGTGTGCATAAATGCCAAGTTGATGTGTACCGTGATCAAGCCAGGGGCTTCCATTGCCATAATGTGCCACTCATCTACCACGAAGCCCACCAGAATTGAAAGAAGCTTTTGACCTGGAAGTAGCCGTAGTGTTAATCTGGAGAAATGTGATCCCAACTGCCAAACTCCATGTTGAAACAAGATCAAAATTCCTGCAATCATAGTGAAGTTTCCAACATAGCAGTACAATGAGAGCACTCCAAGAATGCAAATCCGAACCGCTTCGGATTTCTGGAATGCGCCGGGCCCAAAA
>VYYJ01002337.1:0-22317 GCA_021029165.1 Cyphoderus albinus | reverse complement strand
TAAATAAAGAAAAGTTTTATTTTTCTCCACTTTTCAATCTGTCGTGCTTTCCTTTGTCGTTC
Organism: Cyphoderus albinus; assembly: GCA_021029165.1. Classification (NCBI taxonomy): domain Eukaryota; kingdom Metazoa; phylum Arthropoda; class Collembola; order Entomobryomorpha; family Paronellidae; genus Cyphoderus; species Cyphoderus albinus. The sequence goes on along the minus strand of VYYJ01002337.1, from coordinate 22,255 downwards.
CTCCTGTTCAACTTGTCCATTAATGTATCGTTTATCGTTATTTTACGTGACAGGAAGGTACAAAAAGTTTAAAAGTAAACTGGACAAATGACCAGAGAAGAAAAAAATAGAAAAAATCATCCATCTTCTTTAATAGATTTTTATAGTGTCATTTGGTGTCTCCACTGGCCGTGCTCGGATTCTCCATTAGAGTGCACACACCATTTAACTTGTAGAAGGTGATGATGGAACAGAAATGGAAATGGGTCACAAATGTATTATGGCTACTGCATTATAACAATCTTAAGAAAAATATTATTTAACGGCAAAATGAGAAAAAGGGCACGCCTACGAAAATACAAAAGGTTCAAAGGTGTTTCCAAATAAACATTTTTATTGTATGATAGTTTTAGTTTCTGATTATTATCGCTCGGTTGCGCTTTGTCGCAGCATATTTTATTCCTTTGATAATGGTGCGTGGGCGATGCCCACTAACAATAGAGCTCACCAAGGTCCGCTGCTCCAGCCTCCTGCCATGATTATTCTCGCTTGTCACCATCCATTACCAGTGTGTAAAAATTTAAATTAAGATGTTATACAAGCCAAAGCAATAAGCATGACATTGCGTAGTCCACAAGCTGACTCACAGAACCAAGAGTGCAGCAGATGTACAGATTGATTTTATTATCTGAGGCCTGAGCCCCCTTTCCTCGTTCATCCACTCTTGAAGTTATTGTTGACTATTTTGTTAAAAAAGAGCGAAGTAGTAATAATTCATCTTGAGTTTATGTATGCGTCGCTGTTATATTTTTGATCTGAACGATGGTTGAACATGTGTAAAATGAATGCTCATGCTGGTTTCTCTAGTGCAACCGAAAAAATCAACTGACGCCGGAAGCAATCCCAGTTTAGACATTTCTCCCCTTGCCATTCTCTTTTGTGAATGGGAACGTCAATGTGACCTTAGAATGACCCGGGTTTCCCCCAGGCAGGAGCGGAGCCAACATTAGGCATACAGTACGGAATCCAACAACGGTTGCTCCACTTCTGCTTTGTTCCATAATGACGATGATGAGACAAGCAAGCCCTTTTGCAACATTTGTGTTTTGAGTTTATAATGGAACAAAAAGAGATAACGGACGTGGTTTCGGTTTTGAACTGATGACCTCTGTCTACTGTGACCTACATGGCACGGCATCCTCCTCCAATACCACTTTCGTCATCTGCTTCCGGACTTGTGCCCATATGAAACCAGTGCACTATGCCAGCTTCAACCAATACCCTTGTCATTTATGCGTGTCCAGCAGAAAGCGACTGTTCACAAGAGCAAAAAACGTAATTTAAAAATTAATGATTTTTGTTCTAAAATGACAAAAGGAAAAATGAAAAAGAGGGAGGAAGTCATTTCACATGCATTTTAAAAAGTATTTATGACTTTCAAATGAAAAATGTGCAAGAATGACGATGACTTTGACTATGAAGTGCGTGTTCTGTGTATGTCCCTTTATCATAAAAAATTAAGCCATCACACAGAAAAGAAGCTTCAGCTAAAAACTCCACTCGAGAGTGAGATTTGTTGGAGTTGCTGAAAATTTTTTTTCTCACGGATTTGAAAATGTCTACTGGGACCGGGAATGATCATGATGATAATGATATGTACATATCTTCTTCAGCATGTGCTTCCGAGATCCGAGATTGTCATGCAGAGAGTTGGCACACCGAGAGTGGAGTCGGAGTACATTGTTGCCCTTGAACCGAACTCTGAGCAAAGTCACCCCCATAAATTCTTATGGACACTTAACTGTCCGGAGTATGGATGAGACATGAAAGGGGTAGAAGAGTCAGTGCTGCTCTTACCGCTCTCTCAATGAATGAAAGTCCTCCCTCGCTTGTAGCAAGTGAGCGAGCCATAGCGAAACACATGCATGTAATTTCTCATTTTTGTTTCAAGCAAAATAAGAGACGGAGATAATGTAAGCGGAGAGAACAATGCGGATGTAGCACGAAATGTGGATCAGAATTGGAGTCATTCTATTTTTCTCAGGGTATTTCACGCACAGGAACACAGGAAAGGGTGCACTTTGCGTGCGCACACATTTACTAAATAGAAAAATGTTTCTTCCGGTATTATGGAATTTCCCACACGTTTTGTTATTCATTCATTCAGTTAGTAGTACAATTCAATAACGATTTTTGCAATGTTTCCATAAATCCCGACCCGAGTCGAGTGGTGAGTGTTGAAACATGCAAAGATCATTGCACGAAATAACATTATTTAATTGAGATTTGCACTTGTACAATTTTAAATACCTTCACTTCTATCTATGTATTTTTACGTACAAATCTCCGGATGTGGTCAATAATCAGAATCACATGTAGAGAGTTGTTTAGAACAATATTGGTTTGTTTTCATTTTCATTCTTTCCCACGATTTCACTTGGTTAATAAGGGAGGAAAGAGATCACACATCATCCCAGCAGATGATCATAATAGAGATATGATGTTATCGCTCTTGACTAAAGTGACGGAAGTGACAAAGCTGAAGATTAAGACACAAGAATGGCACTTGACAAAATGAGATGACAAGATAGCAGAGTTCGTATTTATCAATGAACTCCATCGCGGTGTAATGTTTTGAGTGCCCAAGCAAGCGAGCAAGAAATGGCTCACTTTCGTCAGGCAGGCATCCCTTCGCTGCGTTTTCCCGATCAGATTACACGCATCACAAAACTAGTTTTTTTAAATGATAGAGGTAAAAATCCTATCTGATATCAGAAAGCACCTTTTTCAGACTGAAGTGTCGGTAAACAAACATGTCAATAAACAAACCGATAATTGGATGGAGCAAGTGTGCAAGGTAAATAAATATAGAAAGGGCCAGCAGCTTCTTGTCACGTTTTTACCAACTACAAGGTCAATAACTAAACTTGACCTTTTCTGAAACAAATTTGGTTTCGAAAAGGATATTTTGGGGTTGTATTTTGTCCACAAAGCATGACCACAAAACACATCTTTTCATTTTACTTGTGTATGTAAAATGTATTTTATAAGAAGAAAAAAGTAATCTTTGGTGTAATTCAATGCTGCAACTGACACAATTTCCACTTTCTGTCCAAAACTGAACAGGGCGGAAATAGAAAATTTAAAGGTTTTCAAGAAAAGCGTGGGAGTACGGTTACAAGTGTGACCAGAGGAAAAGACGGGAAGCAGAAAAGTTTGAAGTGAAATGAACTCATTCTTTGATTGCTTTACAACTTTTTTCTCACACTCAAGTCAAAGAGCAGAAATGAAATAACGTAAAAAATTGAAAGGAAACAAGGAGAATGTTCTTTTGACCACAAAAATTTGTTCCTACAAGAAATCATGTTTTTTCTTCTTTTGGTGACCATTCGGTAAAGGGCATGAATCACATCATCATCATCTTACAGAAAATGCCCTTTTCCCAATAGGTATCGATTTCAATTTTGGCAGCAGCAACTTTTTCTATTTTGAAATGAATATCATTCTTACATTCATAACCTAGTAATAACTACTAATTGTAAGTACAACGACTTGACCGTGGGAATCATCGTGGACAGTATTTGCTCAGATTGCAAAATAATAGTTATCATGTAGATATTCGGTGCCAATTGCAGAAAACCGAAATAAGTCTGGCGAGTAAATTGAAGAGCTAAAAGTTTTTATACCTCTTGTTAGTTGTGTTGATATGTTCTCCACTGACAATTGATTTGTGGTCAATTTATTCGTAAATTGAGCTGATTATTAGCATCATTGGTATGGATCAAGTGCTTTTGTAAAAAGCCCAAATCGTAGAGAGTGGATCGAGACAACTGAGAAAGCATCCCATTGGAACGAAAGAGCAGGCGAGGGATGCACGCAAACAAACTTGCCATGTGTCAATTTCAATAATAGCTTCAAAAACTTCAAATGAGAAAAGCTACTATAACTTGAGACCTTTTTACCATTCCCTTTTTTCTCCGATGGGTTTGTGCACACTTTTTGTTGTTTGCAGTGGAAATGCTTTCAATACAAATGAAAATGCTGACAGGAAAAAATATACTCACGCACTGCCGGCACATTCATAATAATAATAAATTGGTAAAAAGTCTTTTCTCGTTTTTTGTGTTTTACTTAAACACTTATGCCATTCATTTATGTGACAATAAAAATCCATAAAAATCCTCTAGTGTCTTTCGTTTGCCTAAAAACGGAAAAAATATCCATTGTGTCGTGTCCCATTCAATTACAGTCCCCATTTCAAAGATACTTGGATGGATGGATGGTGCGATAGCGTGTGTTTTTTACTGATTTATTTCCTCAAATTGTACAAAAATGAATAACAGACTTGCAAGTGCTCTGTTGTACACAATTGTTAGCGTGGTGTGTGTCGTCGTGTGACCAAAATGCCTCATTTTCATTCTCACTTCATGCAATTGACTCACACTACTTGAGTTTTACGATAAAAATAAGTGATGCTATTATTGGCACACAGTAGTAAAATATATTATCCTCATAAATTGTATACAGATATTTTATTCTAAAGCAATCATCCAGAAGTAATCCAATCCCTGATAATTTATTCGGATTTTAGTAATAGATTGACACACCTGCGCTGCTCCTCTCTACAGATTCTGGACACCTGTTCCTTTAGAAAGCTTAATTACTCAAGAATAAAAATAAACAAAAAGCGAAGCTTACTCTGACCATTACGCAATAATAATAAAGGATAATAAGGAAAAGTAAGCACTCAATCATTTAAACAAGAAATACATTCAGTTGATTATGTGACGTGTTTCGTCCATCCCACTCTCCAATGTCCAGCTTTTCCTTCTCAAAAATTATTATTATTGAGGTGTATTTTCTCCGCCTTGCATCCTCCGTTTATATTTTTCAAACTAGTTTTCCAGAAGCGAACTGCAGAAGAGGAGCAAATAGCTCCCAGTTTTTTCTCCTTTCTTCTTGTTTGCCCTGATTGAAAAATTAAGAGTTGTGTCTTAATGGGCTCATCTCATTTGAATAAATACGAAGAAGAGGAGAGTGAACGAACGTGACCACTTCTTACCTTAACAAGCTACCTCTGCAGAGCGCGCACACACACTCATCTGTGGTCAGCTACTGTGTAAATGTAATCATCATAATAATCACTCCACTTTACTTTATGTAGCGTCCTTTTACCCGAAACCAGCCAAGCAGGCAAAGCTGCAGAACATGTTTTCTAAAAGTTGCCTTTCGGTAGTCTTCTTTTCGTTTTTCGTCTCATTATGCATAACAATATCCGTATTTCATTTTTTATTGGAACACTACCACTTCTTTCTTTCGAGTTTTTTTTCGCTTCCAGCTAATCATAATAGCAATCGTGTACATAATGTAATAACCATTTACGACGCGTCATTATTATTATTATTGTTATTATTTTCTTTTTGAAAAATATAATATGCTGCTCTTCTTTGCTTTTTACACCATGTCAGTGCACACGGCTTAAAAGTGCACTGACAAAAATACATTTTTATGTCGAATGAGAAAGAAAAGGAAAAGCGTCAGTGACACCCAACTTGAGTGAAGTGGAGAGTAAGTATTTTCATGACCTTTTCGGGAATAAATCTGCCAATTTTTATTAGCCACATAGAAGGATCAGAGTTGCATAGAGCTTTATAATGTGTGTGCATCATGATGACCGTGGTCTGATGCGGATGGGGAGGAGGATTGACATCATCAAAAATTAGTAAGAGATGCAATTAGTCTGCTTCAGCTTCTCCAGCATTTTGCATAAATATGTGGAAGCTGAGTTGAGTGTGAGGAATGGAACAATTAGCGCAAGGGAAGTTTTCTGATCTAAACGGGAATATTTACGGAGTAGTGCATGTCTCGTCCTGAGGGAATTATTCCCAGAATCACGTACAGAATCTCACACGATGTGCATTGCGAACGGGTTGCATCATTTACTATTGTATTTTACCATGCATTTCGCCTCGTTCGCGTTCGTGTGTAATTACAAATTACAAACATTTGATTTTTGAATTGATTGCATTTCGTACAATGATTATTATTGTTGTTGAGAAAAAGAACGTGTGTGTTGTATTTAGTCTGCATCGAGTAAAGTCACGATTAAACGCGCCAATGTGATCAATCTATGTTCACTTTTGTTGTAATCATTTATGATGATTATGATCACACATACATATGTAATGAATGCAAAACACTTTTCAAAATCTATTCTCATCGCGTTTGTTTGTTTGCTTTTGTTGTATTTCTATTTTATGAACAAGCGCAAGTGTTCTAGATTGCTTTCCGAGCCGATGCCTCGTTCGTGGTTTCTGTTTTTGGTGATGCAATTTATCAGGAAGGAGAAGATGATGGATGAGGCGAGCATCTGCTTTCCCCACGACACAACAACATAACGGCTCGACTTCTCTTTTGTTTTCTACTTGTTTCGACTCGCAGTTTGCTTTATTTGCCAACGTGTTTGTTTGTGGTGACTGGTGCTTCGGCTGTGGTCGCAGTTTCAAACCCCGTGTACATCTCGGTCTGGTGAAACAAACACGGGTCATGTCAACCGTCTCCATTCATATCCTGTTTGTACCACTAACTTTCGGGAAAAGCGGCAAAAATAGATAATAATAGCGTTGTGTATAGGAACCCTTTGGAGAAATCCAATCTGAATTATATTCTATGTTATAGCTTAACTCGGTTTAAAAATGTTCAAGATAAAATGTTGACAATAACAAGTATGTAGCAAACAACTCAGAACAAGAGTCGCGACTATTTCGTTTCGTGGTAAACTTCTCTGCAATGTAATTCTATCGGAGTCTTTTGTTTTCAGTCTGTTTACACAACTCGAGAAAACGGAAGGGTTATTTTTAATGTTTTATACTATGCAAGGCTTTGGAGCGTGCAGTCGAGGTGGAAAGATGAAGATGAGACTGATGAGGTGGTTGTGTACGGTGGTAGTCAAGTGGAAGACAAAAGGTGGGAAAATCCGAGGGATTCATATTTCTTGATTTGTTTGTCACACACACTTCCACACGCACCGCGGCCACGACAAAAAAAATAAACGAAATAAGGAGAATAAAAAAGCACTGTACGTGGAATTCTCCAGGAGAAAAGGGCGTTTGGAGAGAATGTGGAGGGGAGATTAGGAAGTCAGAGAACGCCACGCACCCATTCACAAAGCTCATCCACTGGAATCATTCTCTCGGTCCGTGTTTGTTTGTGGATGGATAATCAGGCAATAAATATTCACGTTATGCAAAATGCTACAATGATGATCACGATCATGGTACAAAATAGAGATGTGCACTGCACACACGCTCTAACGCCTTTTCTAATATACGTATACATGCATAATACGTATGTTTCACGGTGCATAAGGCTAAGGCAAGAACAGGGAAAACGCACTCGGAGGAAGGAGGAACGCTTGTGAGAGGTAATAAGTCATCGTCATTCCCGAAATAATAATGGCAGTAGAACATATCGCAAACAATGGGGATAAGTTGAGCCATTCTGGCCTGTTCATGAGAACGAACCGATTAAAATTAAAAAGTGGATAAAAAATTGGATAGAAGTACGTTCTCGCAGCCATCCTTGTACACAGTTTGCCTTGAAAGAAAGACAATGAAATTTAGAAGAGAGCTCGACTCATTGAATTGTTTTGTTGCAAAATGAAAAGCCATAAAAAGTGTGATGGAGGATGTGGATGGACGACGAGCGGACGACCAATAAATGTAATTTTATGAGAGAGAAAGAGCGAATGTCGTAATCTGTCCAAGAGTGCATAAATGGCCAATTACAAAATTATTTTATGTCTCGCCTGTGATAAAGAGAGGACCACAAGTGTGAGCAATGACACTACTCATTGAAAACCACACGAGAAGAGAAAGGGGAAGTTGAACAACCACACTGGCAATAATGTAATTTTACAATGTGAACCTCTCTTGAATGAGAGTTGGAGTTCTCGTTCAGAGATGAAACGGAGTGAGTAGTCATATGCAAATTTTTGGATAATTACTCCGAAAAAAGAAGGACGATCTTCTGTTTCCTCCTTCCGTTCTCTGACAATGGGAATGGTGACGGTAAATGAATGAGATGAGAGGAGTCATCAAGCTAGATTCTCATAGCAATGTATAACATTGTCGTCAGGATTCCCTCTCTCTCTAATTGTGATATGGAGATTCGGTATGCTTTCTACAAATTAGTCGCCGACGATGATGTTGAAAAATTTAACGCTTCCATTACTTCCTTCCTTGTCTTGCTAAATGAATAGAGTTTAGTCATGTGGTACGCACCAAAAATCATCACTGTTTTCATCTAATCAAGTTGTGCGCGTGTGTTCCAAAAAACTAAGCAGAGGAAGTGTTTCAAAACGGATGAACTAATTTTATAATTTAATTACCGTTTCATTTTATTTAATAGAATGACGCAATTGTCATTTGTTCTTGTGACTTTGGCTAGTCATCAAGATTCAGAAATGGTTTCGTTTTTAGGACGAACAAAAAGGCAAATGACTAAATATACGAACACCAACGCAGCTGGGAAATATCTAGTTCCAGTAGAGACGCGCGTCGCTTCTATTTACGTATTCCAGTTTGTCTGATAATTTCTGATATTGATATTATTGGGAAGTGACAGAATAAATTGAGCTGTCATCTCTCTTTAAAGAATTCATTTCCTTTCACTCAAACTAGGCGAAAAAGACAAGGCATAAACCATTAAAAAATACTTTTTTATTTGAAGGGGAATTGAGCGTGATAATCCTAGTCATCTTGTCATCTTATGTATAACCAACTTGCCGTACAAGAACATTAAAAATTTGAGAGATAAAAATTGTGAGAGGGAGAATGACGAAAACAAACTTTTTTCCTTGTTTTCGTTTGCCATTTATACCTAAAAATAAATTATTCCCTTGTGTTAAATATTACTTGAATGGATGTTGTTGCAAAATAAAAGTTTGACGAGAAAAGAAAAGTCGTCAATTCAATGTCGAAGAGAAACGTTTTCAAGACTAAACAAATGTCTTTTCAATTTCGATTTATCTTCCTTTTCTCTCTAAACGAAAATGTGTGATAAAACGCTGATCGCTTTAACGGAAATGCATCATTGACTATACAAGGCTTTACTACATGGAATGAAATCAAATCCGAAATAAATAATAAAATGATTCTACTTGTGAGTCGAGTGAGAAAAATGTAATAAATTCAGCCGTGAAAAAAAGCGGAGAGGAGAAGAGAGCTCCATGAAAAACTTCCTAATTTGTATTCAGTGTGCGGAATTTTTTTTCGTGGGCACTTTTCCCAATTGAATCTCAACTCCACTTTGTAGCACCGCATCGCACTCTGCTCTTGTTCCAATTCAATTCCATCTAAAGTGCTCTCCGCTCGTAGAGTCTCTTCTCAACAAAAAAGTACGAAACTAAAATTGAATTGATTCTAGTAGAGAAAGAGTGAAAGAAAGAGAAAACGCTACAGCGTTGCACTTTACAATTGCAGTGCATTTCACAATAAAAGTGACGCAAAAGCAGAAACTTGGTGAAATGCTGATCAGGGCAAAGTGGAAATACGACCACAACTACAAAGTTAAATGGAATGATGGCGATATTTATGTCTCAGAGTGGAGTAGAGCACGGGCACGGAGAGAGAACATTAGGAGGCATTATTAGAGAAGATGAGATGAGCCAACAGTGAAACCACTTGAGTTGAGTTGCGTCAGTGCTTTGCACAACAACAAAAGCTATGTAGATTGGTAAGTAATAATCAAGCAGAGCTTCATCTCACTCAGCTCAATTCATCCAGTGGAAATCCTTGTTCATCATCAATGATATATTGCAGAGCTTCATCTTTCTCGTGTTTTGCTATTAATGTGCGTTCTCTACATTAAATACGGTGTAATCTATCTTGTTTGTGCAATGTCGTTCGCTCGCTCCTTTTTTGGGGCTTCAAATACATCCTCAGTCTCTCTCTTCAGAATCTTGTTGGGTATCATCTGCTCGCCTCCATTTTCTCTCACTGCTGTCTCTCTCCTTCCAAATGATATCCTCTTAAGTAGTGTCTTTTCTAGAATCCAGCAGAATTACCCGAAACCAACTTGTTGTACTTTCCATTCCGGCCAAGTAAGTTAAGCTGTAAATCAAGAGGAATTAGCTCAAAACAAGTCTTGACAGTACTAATTGCTCTCCTCCATCCGCCACACCACAAAACCACCACCGCCACACAAATTACATTTTATTCATTCACTTTATCTCCTTAGTCTCCCTTTTGTCATAAGGGGCAACATGAGACATGTTCTCAGCACCGTTTTTACGTATCACTTATTATTTTGTACTTTTTAGCTCAGCGCTCCGCTTCCGTCGTCGCGTGTGCCAGTTTAACTTTGCGTGTTAGCCTTTTTACAATACTTCCTCTTCCTTCTTTGCTTATGATAAGCAATTGCCAATGCCCCATGCACCTGACTGGTCCTTTTGAACGTCCGTTGAAAGGTATTGTGTTCGTTATTGATAACCTGCTCAGATTTTCGGATACTCTGCGAGACCGTTGTGTTAGTCTACTCTGTGACCAATCTTAATGAGAGACGGCCAAGTTTTCATTCATGGGCTAATTAAGATAAATAGACAAGGTATTCTCTACACCGATTCTCTCATTTTTAGCGGCGGGGTGAAAACAAGCTTCTTTTGTAATTCTCAAAACATAATATGAAACAAAGAAGTCAGCAAGTGTTCGACTCCGGAAAATGCAGGAATGACTTCTTCCCTACTGCCATTCTGACAAAGTGGAACAAATCAGTGCCATTAGTTTTATTACTGCTGACAAATAAAAATCAGAACGTGACTACTCATTGTTATCGGTGTGCACTACAAAAGTCATCAAGCTTTCCGTTGAGTTCATTGCAGCAGGCGGCAGAACAATCGCTGTAACAAATGGGAAACACCGGAAATGCTTTTTATGTTCCCTTGTACAAAAGTGAATGACTGTTGACAGAAAATAACGTCAATTTTTTATTTTGTTTCTTTTATTGTTGCCACCATCATTGGGAGCGCAGTGGTCATTTCCTTCCTTAAAAGTCACACACAGCTTACGATTAGTTTAAGAGTCCAGTGATGAAGGCTGAAATAAGGAAATGACAAGAGTTACTGCCACGAGTAAAGTTCCAGTCAGTATTGTAACATGAAACTGACTGGACTGGAGAACCAGACTGGAACTGAAAGTTTCCAGCAGTTTCGGGGCAAAACTTCAGCAAAGTGCGGTGGCACTAATCGACGGAGAAGCAGAGTTTAGTCAAGCGAGAACGTGGAAACATTTTATTTTCTCTTCTTTACAAATAATCACAACACAAAGGGAGCATCCAACTTTGAATTGACTCGATTTACTCCACTCACTCTGCTATCTCCAGTGGCGGTGAGCAGGAGACAGAAAAGATTTAGTGGCTATTGTCTTCTACAATCCACAAAATGTGGTTTCGTTACAGAATAATGCAGTATGAAGTGATCTGCTCACTCCAGGAAGCATAGAAATACACGTAGTATGAGACAAAAAAAATCGCAAGGGTTTATGTTTTTGAAACGTAAAGTGATATTCACGCAACACACAGTATGACAATAATAACGCCTCGCTCTCCTATTTTTCTTTTTCTACGCACAATGAGAATGAGATTTAAACAATGCTGCAATATTGTCAGTGGGAAGGAAAAACCACAAGAGTCTAATCTCATTTTTACCGCATGTTCTTCACACCTTATTTACCCAGAACAAGAAGCAATCGTGGCAAAGAAAACCAAAGGTCTTTTTTAGAAAAGTTTTAAAAAATGCACCTCATTTTTAAAAAGAAAATAAAACCATTATGACATGAGAAAGTTTGATTACCCAGAGAGTTTCAATGCAATCCTTTGAAGCCTTAAGGTCCTACTTATTACGATTATTGGGATAGTTTACATAATGCAATTGACTATTGATCCTATGTCGCCGTGAGCAAAGTACCCAATAAAATTTTATGCTTCACCGGCTTCCGTTCCTTTGCTTCTTTCCTTTCACTCTTCTCCATATTTATGGCAATGGAAAAGCCTAATCGAATGAAATCGATCTGCACAAGTGGCTCGTACGCTCAACCCTTTCTTCCAATGATCTGAACTTAATGGGATGTAATCATATAAAATTCAGGGAGTAATCCGCAGCCACAGAATCATAAAAAATGACTTGAAAAAATTCATGGATTGTGAAATAGGGCATTGTAATGATGAATAATAAAAATGTGCAATTTATTTCGACTATTTCTGGAGCAAAAAGTGATCGCCCACCAGGAGGAATCGAACCTCTGTGACTTTCATCACCCACAAGTTTGAAGCTTGTACCCCGGACCACCGAGGCTCAGTTGGGCAGTTTATTACTGTTTAATCCACCTTTTATACCACCTCAAATGTAATTTTATTTTTTCGCATAGCTATAATTATAATTATAACTATGGTAGTTTCAAATGTGTGCAAAAAAGTCACGCAACGGAAAATGTCACATTTTCGATTTCACTGTCCATCAATGTGTAACTGGAAGACGGAAGAGCCCCTTTCTTTCCCAGTTCCGTCTGTCACATAAAATATGAACCATTATAACACATTACTGCACAATTTTCTTTCTCCTAAAAGGCAATAAACAAAACAATGTGCATTTTTACGAGGAAAAGGGGTAAAAGTTGCGTAATTCCGTAATAATTCCTGGATATATTTTATACTTTTCTGGTAATATGGATCATCATCTCCGCCGCCACCAAAAGGGAAAAAATGAGAACAGTGATTCTCAATAAGTGGGAAAAGGGTTTCTTTCTCTTCCATAATAGCCAAGGCTGCATCAAGCAATGGTCATTCAGTCACGGAATGCATTACTCATTCATTCTCTGGGTCCCTACAATTCCGAGAATGCGTGCAAGTTGCACTGCGATGCACATTTTTATATTCAGTGTGTCCGGAACTATATCCCGAACGATTCTGTATTTACTGGTCTTTGCTAGTGATAGAAACTGCAATTTTCTACGGACCGTCATCCAATAGTTTTATTCCTTTCTCCAGGAAAAAATAGAGAAGTGGATTCCCATAAAAATAACATAATAATAGTAATAATATTCACAGAGAGAGAGGAAAAGTGTGCATTGCATTAACTTCCAATTCCCAAATGTAACTTTTCTTCACGACTCACAACTGCAAACAAAACGAGAGTCGACTGGAGAAAATATGGGAGCATAACCAAGCAGGACAGCAAGAACGATGGAAAAATGTATTTTCTTTGGATTTTGGATTGGGTCGCAGACACTCGCATGAGCTGGATTTATTACGGGGAACGATCACTGGAGAGAAAAGGACGGGGAAGTGGACGGAGTGGAAAGTGAGGAAGAAGAATGCAAGTGAGTAGTGGTGACCTCAAGATGACCTCTCATGAATCAAGCTCTTGTGGTTTTACTTGAGAGTCTGCCTGCATGCAATAGCCAACAGAAAGGGAAACCTTCCTTTGCGTTCCTCGTCTCACACAATTTATTTCTTCTATCAATACTAATGCCTGTCTACTTTACCACAAATATAAAAAGCATTTCCCCTTCTTTCCTTCCTTCAGACAAAAATAGAATTTGTGTAAAAAAAGTACGAAGAAAGACACGAGAAAAATTGTATCAGTGGTAATCCACCACGGCATTCCATTTACCAGGAAAGAAGTGTCCACAAAATCCACATACACTCGAATCGAATGAAAGCTATCTGTAGGTCCATTGCACATATCATTGTCATTGTCATCGTTTCCGAGTCAAAAACAAACTGAAAAAGAACACGCACCGAGGGAAGGAAGTTTCTTCTTCTGTTTGCGTTGAGCGTCCATGGCTCATGGATACTTGTATGCGTTTCTTACTTTCCGGTTTGATATTATGGAAAACCGCCGTAAAAGCAACAGTGGTGCATTCGGCAGTCATATTCAGTGGCAGTATAGTGCCACTTTAATATGAATACATTATTGTCCATCATTATTATCAATGCGTCTTTACATTTTGTTGTGGTGTAGGAACATGCAGAGACGGAACAAAGCGGTTTGCAGCGGTAAAAAAGCTCTCTCTTTCTCTCTCTTTTCCATCACACAATAAAAATGTGTTCAGGGGAAAATGAATGGATGCAATGAAAATGCCTGGAAGCTCTTGTTCTCGGTTTTCTGTTCACTTTTTTTCGTTCTCCCTTTCCCTCCGTTTCTTCCACTTCCACCAGCCAATTTTTTTATTCGGTAATGATATGCATACGAAAACGACAAGAAGATATAGATAACATGGATGACTGCCAAAAGTTAGCAGTCAGCTCGAGACGCGTTGATGTCGTTCTAAAAAATTTGAATTCACAAAGATAGCCATCGGAAAAGTCGGTGAGAGAAAAAACGCTCCTTTCTCATTCTTTCCACTTTTATGTATTATGCATTCAGGCAAGCAAAGAATATACCACGAAGGACGAATAAAAATATTATGTATCTAGATTGACTGGCTGAATGAAATTGGATATGTAGAAATGCATGCACCGTGTACCACATTTGATTTGCATGAAACCCCATGGAGAGAATTATCACGAAAAGAGCCTTCCGGGAGCTCTCCACTTTTCTACTTTTCCTCCACTCTCCCTTTCTTTTGCCTTGAACACAGACTGCGGAAAGTTTTCTAAAAATATTGGAACTTTGGGGCTTTTAACGCAATTTTATGTAACCACTTTGGGGAAAAATCATGGCTAAAAAATGCGTGACTGGAGTAGACTATAAAAAGAAGTGAGTTGACGCTGGAGCCAGTTTGAAGATCTCTGCCAGTCTGTCCATGGTGCTTCTCAAAGGTATTCTACGAAGGGATCTAACGATATCAGCTTTTATCCTGTTACAAATCTCTGAAATAAAGGCAAATGGTAATGAAGGTGGGTGGCTCTCTGACTTTGTACCAGATTTCTTTCAGAGGGTCTCGTTTAAAGAACTTAAATTTTAGTAACGAGACTTTGAAACCCAATTGATTGAAGCAGTACAAAATATACTCCTTTTTAGTCCAGGTTTTACTAAAAACCTACAAGAAATTCATCACACTAGTAATACCAATATTTAAATTAAACTAACACTTTTTTAACAACTACGTATTAAATAAAATGTTTCTGAAAGTGGGTTTAATGTTTAATTTATGATTTAATCCTTTATTGACGCCAAAGTGGGCTCGAAGAGTAGGTCTTTGCAAGCTGATGGTGTATTGAATAGCTGCATTCTGCATTAGCTGAAAATGATTTTCTCATGCACAATGAACATGCGTAAATAAGTATTGCTCTTGCCTCTTGCTCTTGCCGAATGTAATACCGTTTCAATCACTAGAATAAATTTTTATTCTTCTAAACGTAAGTTCCAGCTTGTATGTTGCAGAAAGTGCATTTTAGTCTGGAGATGAGACCCCGAACAGCTTCTCTCAATGTAGCATTCCTCTCTGCTGGAGAAGAACTGAAGAATTATGTTTGAATGGTATCCAGTTCTTCAAATGCCGTTGTGAAAATAATATTCAGCATACAACGTTTCCATATTGTCATTGTCATATTATTATAGTATCCTCTTGATGTGGTTCCACTGCGGTTCGCGTAAAGAATGGAGAGCAGTTGGAAAGGGATTTAATTCTCATCATCGGATTCCTTTACGGCTTAATAAATCTGTGAATTGTGTGGACGATAAACGACTTAAAGGATTTTCCACAGACATACTTTTCCCGGAATGATCTTGAAATTTTTTCCTCCTTCGCTGCATTCCGTAAAAAAGAGCTCTCATCTCAACCCTTTTTTGAGGATTTTTAACGTCGTTTCTGGTCGGCGTTGTGGCTGGTGTGGCAACTTCTAAGCTGGTTTAAATACTACTCCGTCTGTATGGCTTTTTCTATTTCCTGCGTTTTTGACGAAAATCGCCTTCTGGTTTTGGCTGCATAATGCAAGATAAGATGGAAGTTATTTTTGAAAATCCTTTTCTTTTTATTTGCCTAGAATGAGAAAATTCTTTATCCTTAAATAGCTAATAAAAATAATGCGTAATGCATTCTACTTGCGATAAGATTCTGTGGTCACAGTCACAAAATTCCCAGCAAAAGTTGCAAGAAGGAGAAAGTTATTTATTATCGCTTTGTCTTCTATTCAATGCGTTTTATGCGTCAATACGGAGAGAGGAGAATCATTAAAAAGGTACATTCATCCATAGACACAATCTAATTTTGATTCTCTTGCATGATTGAAGCAAAGGAAAGAATAAAAAATAGTGAAAAACGAATTGGAAAAGGGAAACAATGGACATCCCCTTTTCTATTCGGTGTGGACCACCCTAAATTCTTATTAGTTGTAGGACACTAAACTATACTCTAAACAGAAAAGAGTTAGCACAACAGAGAAAGCAATCGAGATGGAAGCAGCACTTCAAAACACAGGACTTTTGTCACAAAGCGCAGCAACCGCCATGGTAAGTGCTGACCACTAAGGAGATACTCGCCGACGTCGTTCCTAAGAGTCCTACTGTTGTAGAATAGATGTACACATTGATCGGTCCACCTGTTCATTTCTCTTTCGGTCTAATTAAAATTACAGTGTTGCCGGTAGGTAATATGAATTATTGTTTTGTTTGTATTAATCTTTCCTGTTGCTCTACTTGATTTAAGTCTATAAGGCGGCCATTTTCTGCTTTGTATTGATTAATCAAAACTTCATAAAGTATTCCTCTAACAATAGTTTATTATCCGGCTATCGAATCAATGTAGCCAGTTTTGTCAATAAGGGATTGAAGCTGTGTACTTGTACTTGTATATCCAATGCATTTCTTTCTGGAAAACTTACACCCACCCTTGCATAGCTGTTAACTTGCTATTTTTGTAGCGGGCGAAAAACATTGGTAGTAAAGCAAAACAAACTTTACTTACAAATAGTAAACATTATGAATTCTAAGAGTTGATTTGAGTGATAGATAGCTATGATAATAATAATCATAGCATCAAAATATCTCCTTCCTCCCAGGAGATTATTATGGTTTTGAATGTTTAAAAATGTTGAGGACGGTGGTGATGAAATGTGATGCGGAAAGAAGAGACGTAGCAAGTGCTCTCCATTTATAATGACAAGGGAAGAGACTGAGTCTGTGAGAGTTTTGATATTTAGCTTCCCCGGAATGAGATGAGTGTCGTTTGAGTAAACTTCTCTCTTTTTTCTTTTTGTCATCTTCATTCATTCATTGAGTGAGAGTGAGTGAGTGAATGTACGATTTATCTCGGTCGATTGAGATTCTTCCCAACTGGATGTAATGAGCAAGATGAGGAAGATGAGCTGGTTGGATGGATGCAACCAAACCTACTCTGCTTTCCCCTCATCAAAACCATTTTACAATTTAACAGAGCAAGTCTAAGAAAAAAATCGTGAGCACGCAGAGAAAATGTGTATAATTTTTATATTCCTTCTTTTCCTCTCTTTCTCTCTCCTCCTTTCTTCTCGTCTTTACTTAAAAGTATTTTTTATTTTTGACAGATTTTTCTCTTCCGAGCAATCACTGAAATTGAGAATTCCCCCAGGAAGTCTTGTTCTTGTCGGAGATGGTGAAAAATAAAAAATAACATTTTCTTTCCACTGTATCACAGTCATTCGCCTTCATTTCATTCGTTTTATTAAAGGCAAGATGTTTATCTGTTAGAAATATAGAATAATATTACGTGCAACCGCAAAACAACTTTGTCGCTTTTGCCCTTCTCCAAGAAATGAACTGGGCGAAGGGAGACGACGAAGAAAACAGTAAAAATGTATAAAAAAGCTCAATTTCATCAAAGCGATAGATCTTTTTCTTATCGGATCACAGTTTGTAATGGAATAGGAGAAAATGTACGCTGTACAAATATTGCGTATATAAACAGAATTACATTAAAACCATGTCCTATGCTTTCTAAAATAGTTTTCTAGGTATGCATGAGCTTTTGGAAAGGCAAATGTATTTTGAGAAGTTGTTTTACTTCACATTAATCTGAAGTTTAAAAATTAATGAATGTTATTTAAAATTCGAAAAACTGCAGATAATCCTATTTAATATAGTCCCAGTCTCAGCCCAGCCACGCCATACGAGAGAAAGACATTTTTACGAAATGACCAGTGCGGGATTCCTCTGCCGAGGAGCGAATGAACCATGATGAAAGCTTTATGATAGTTGCCTAAATTCACACTAGATAAGGTTGAATAAAGAAACAATCGTTACTAGTCCAAGTCGATTTAAGTGTATGTATGTACATCATATGAAGTAGAAAATTGTATTACAATAACTACTCTACTAAATAGTTTACACAGTGCTGCTTTATAATTATATTTTTTTAAACTAGTCTATTTTTGTTCCTCCAAACTCTGGACGTAGCATTTTCTCGTCAATTTCTTTATCAAGATACTCTTTCCATTGTCGCTTATCAGTGCCAAATATTTTCAAGGCTCGCTGAGTTGGTATGCTGAAGATGGGGCGGGCGAGTTCCATCACGATTTGAAAAGTTGGAGGTGCTATAGTAAAGTGAATAAAATAGTGGATTTTGAAAAATACTTCTTATAAATGCACAGCTTACTTAAGAGAATACTGAATATTACTGTTAATTAGCACGAGCGCATCAGCTAAGCCTACATAGTGCTGCTCATAGCTATTGAGAAAAGTGACGTAGGCAGATGGAGCAGGCAAATGCTGGACAACGTTAAATCCCTCCATGTTGAGAATAACTTTCCATTGAGTAACATTCTTTCCTTCTTCCTGGGCTTTGACGACTGCCTGGGTTGCTTCCTCCAGAAGTTTATCCATATAGCGCAAAAGCCTTGGCATTTTCCCGGCTATAGAAATTTTTCGAAAATTCCAGTTTCCAATACTTACAGTTCCCACTGGTCTCCCATCTTTGTCATATGCGTCTGTTTAGAAAAGATTTTATTGCATACTATCTAATGGTAGTTGTAAAAATAACCACTCCAAAACGCAATCATCAGTAGAATAATATAAATGAGTAACCTGTTTCATATGGGAAATCGTCCTTCATATCAGACCAGTCTTCTGAGTCAATACCTGTACCGAAAGTTTCCTATTTTAGCAAAGTTTCTCACGATAAAATTGAAAACTGCACACACATTTAATATTTTCACTTACTGTCCATCTTATTATCCTGGCGCCATCGAAGATTTTGTCGAAGGAGTTGTTCAGCCGAGTCGACATTAAAATTTCTTGCTCGGAGCCATTTCACCAAATAGATGTCACTTTTCATGTGTTCTTTTGGAAGTGCGTTTAGTACCCTTGTTTTAAACTAAAATTTTAAAAACAAAAATGTAGTACAATTCACTTACTTCAAAAAGTGGCTTTCGTTTTACCTTGTCTAGTGCCAATTTTTGCTGATATGTAAGTGTCAAATCCTCTTCTACACTAATCCCATGACCATAGCCTAGCACAGCCACAAGAAAGACGACCAGAATTCGTCCAGCACAACAATTTGTCGCCATAATTAAACTTGAATTAAAGAATTTTCTGACTAAAGTCACTTTACCCCGAATATTTAAAGCTGAGTGAGGAACTAAAAAATCGAATTCTTGGCCAACTGTACCTCAGCCTTCACAAAATTGGAATAAAATAACTAGGAAGTGAAGTACCCTATACTTCATATCACTTCATAAAGAGACCACACAATGCACCGCCTTCATTACTATGAATTGCAGGATTATTATCTCATCATTTTAATTTGTCATTCAGTATTGCGCTACTAAATATTATGTGATTGGAACAAGGAAGTGTGCCCATGCTCACTGTAAAGCGACTGATGGAGCGACTCAGTAACAACTTTAAAACAAGAACTAGAAGTTTTTTACTTCGTTTGTAAAACTAAATCCTTTCAATTTCTGCAACAAATTGGATAACGAGTAACGACGAGGAGTTCGAGTGGCTGCTTGCGACTTTACAATCAGCAGTCGACATCTCGTCTTTTCTTCGTGCCTTGCATCACTGCATTCAGCGACCCTGTTAATATTTATATTATCCATTGTAAATGATTACTGAAGACCTAAGCGCTGACCGCCTTAATAGTCTTTGCTTTAATTAAAGTTTAAGCTTAACTGCAAGCAGCATTGCTTTAAACAATGGACTCCGTAATAAAATTATTAAGAGTTAGAGGAGCACTTGTCACTTTTGTTTGATGATACCTATATAGTTACAGTGATTAGATTTTTTTTAAAAGATAGACATGCTCCCTGGTTTACTTGTAAATAATGAATGCAGCGTATGCATAAATAATAAATATGCATGATTACGGATTGATGAGTTTTTCTTGAACTACTTTCCCATTATAGCAATTACAGAAGGCTATACACTTATAAAAGGCACATATTTGTTCAAGAAAAATATCTTCAAGTTATCTTCATTTTCATGTGTTCTTAAGTTAACCATGTGTAATAGTAATAAAACTAACCCCCAGTTAAAACTCATGTTCTCATGCATCTTCAGTTGTGCGCTTCGCGCGTGATACCGATACAAATGGGTTTCGACTTTATGCACTCCAAATTTGCACAGGCATACATACTCATTAACTAATTAAACGAGAGTGATAATGAAGGATGCCATAGGCAAATCATGACTTTGTGGCGTCTGAATTTTTTTTAGCCTTACTCAACTTACATACTCGAGAATCCTCTTCATTTTGTGAATGACTTTCAATTCAATGCAAAAATAAGAAGCATTTTTTAAACATTTTATCTCTACTGCACAAAAAATATTTTCATGAGGTTTAATGCTACATTTAACATTCTTGACAAAGAATTTCGCAATTAAATATAATAGCAGCAGTGCGAGAGAAAATTTAATTTTTATGTTTGTCAATTCTTTTGACAAAAAAGAACTAGACAATTCGAAAACTGATTAATTTAAAAGTAAACAATTGGTCACGACATTGACTTTTTGAAAACGAAGTATTTTATGCAACAAAAGTTGGGAATAAATAAATAGCGTACTACCGGTCGACAATGTTTAATCAAATGCTTGCTCAGATCCTCAAGGTCAATGATAATAATGTAATGTAGCAATCGTATAAAACAAACAGTGGCATTTAATTATTCTTTAACAGCTGCATAAACGATTTTGAACAAAGGCAACTTATTTGATCATGAAAACAAAGTTCTCATTGAAATAACATGTAATATGTTCAGACAACCTTACTGGTTAAACCGCTATTATCGTTACGCAATTAGAAACTCGTCCAAGTATATACTTTTGCTTACTAACCTAAGTTGAAGTCAAAGTAATTCATTTAATCCAATTTTTTATCAATTTATTGTGAAAATGAAAAAAAAAATTGTCGGGATCTCCACTAGTGTCCTCTGCACAATACGATGCTACATTGTTAGGCAATGCAATGTCCCAACCAGCTCCAGCAGAGCCAAGAAAATATAACCTCAGCAGATTGCATAAATGAAATTATTTACTGACATAAAATTAAGCCAAATCATATTAAATGTAGGATAGGAAATGAAATGGCAATTAATTAAAACAGTACTTACAATAAATAAAGGAGATTAAAAACAAAATTGTCGTTATTGGGTTCACAGATTTTGTATTGTACTAACATTGTATAATTTAGCCTGTTGGGCGGGGTGGCTCCTGTCTGTATGCCAGGCAAAATCCAGTGTTCATCATGTCTGCTTCAGCTTCATTTGCGTCTGTCTTCACGCGCATGACAAATGGTTTTGCAATTGCTGCAAAAATAAAAATGCTAACATTGAAGAAATTGAAAGCTCGAAATGAATATGAATCACAGTTCAACTCACATCGAACCATATGTGGCGCCATTGGAGTGGCGAAACCAGCGCCGCAATATCTGTCATTATTTTTAGGTGGTTCACCGTCACTTTCTGTCATGATAAGAACATAGTCCAATGTACATTCTGGCAACGGCATACCTGCCGCGCCTTCAGCGGATGCCGCTCCATCCATTAGAAACGCTTGGGCGATGGGTTCACCTTGACACGGTTGCCACTAAAACAATCAAGATGAGATACACTTACAAATAACCGATAAATTAATTTTCTGGATGAGTTTGAATTTTGGCTCACAACAATGGAACCTGCGCCATCCTCAGAACGAACGCACACTGTATAGTCTAAATCGGCCAAGTGGGGGGCCATCGGATACCCCATCATTCTAACCTGACCCGTAGCTGCTGTATAGTACTGGAGGCATCCATCGGGTGCTAATGGAAATATAATAAAATGTAAAGGTTTCAACGAAAAAATGCTCATTCAAAATATAACTCCT
>VYYJ01002336.1:0-22331 GCA_021029165.1 Cyphoderus albinus | reverse complement strand
GGGTCCTTCACAGTTCACCCAAAATCCCGCTTCAATTGCAATATTACATGGAAAATTTCGACTTCCATGTCTAAGATATGATATCTTGAATCGGCACCAGGGAGCGATAACTTTGAAACCCAGTTTTTTGAGCCCAGTTTTCGAGGTCCATCATTTTTCACCGAATATTGGATTCAAAATTTAATGTTAAATGGAAAATGTCGACTTATGTCTTGAATCAAGACTCTTGATGGGAAGGTCGGGGCAAAACCGTGTCGCCAACTATATTAATTAGTATTTGAGGTCCTTACAGTTCACTGAAAACTTTGGTTCAAAATTTAATGTTACATGGATACAAAACCGCTACAAAATATTTAACGGTTTTCGGAAAAATCGAGCTTTTTCCAGTTTTATCCTTATACATAACACACCTGCGTATTACAATTGAAATAGTGGGGCGAATTGAAAAGTAAACGAACTTCAAAGGTGAGAAGGCAACAGCTGTCAGTCATTACTTGATTCTTTATTATGGTTGGTTAACGCCGCGGTCAAACATTGCATAAATGGAAACAACACCAAAAATAATAATATTATTATATTATAGAATATATTATATTCTATAATGCAGTCATTCTCGGCCATGACCATTGAAATATTTCATTAGTATTAGAAACAGTCATTTCAAACTGTTGGCAGTAATCACAGGCCATACAGTTTACTAATACCATTACAAATATTTGTGGAAAAAACGTGGAATTTTTATTTAAGATTCATAAAGTTTATCATTTAAACTCCTCACTTGGAACGGTTCACACAGGTATTGAAAAGTAATATATAATGCCATGAAAAACATATTTACACACACATACTTAATTAATTATTATATCATTTATATCTTAAACCACATTATTACATTAAATCGTATAACATTCAGCATTTACACAACGACAGCTCGACAGCTGATTTTGCAAGTGTGAATCTATAATAGGTGAATATGGAAATGAATCATATCATAACATTTTTACCGTGCAATCAAATTATTGTCTGCCACATATTCACAAAATAATTTTTAAATTCTGTTACTAATTAACGACTTTCCCGTTTTATTGTCTCATTGTCTGGTTTATTTTACACAGGAGAATTAACAGAGTTTGAAACGGAACAAATTGATAAAATTAATTACGACATTTGTCATTTGTAATTAAAAATGGAACGACGACGTACACGGATTAGCTCCCAGAATCCTCTGAGGATTCCAGAGGTTGGTATAACATTTAATATCAGTTTAATGTTTGACTGTTTGAATAATTAATTAATTAATCACTGATAAAATTCAATTAAAAAGCGTCATAAGCGATGGCATATAAATTAAATTTAAATTTCTTGCTTTGATCAGGTGCTACAGAAAGTTCTAACTGAGTTATCCCTCAATGACCTGAAGTCGGCCAGACTTGTCAACAATTTCTGGAAGAATGCTGCTCAAACTCTGATGCGGAAGAAATGTGGTGAAATTGACATAATGCTGACCCCGACGTTTAGCAATTTTGAGCAGTTGTTTGAAGACACTGCCGCTGGTTGGAAAAGCATTCCCTGTGCGAAATTTGGAGTGACGACAGGAACGGATGCGAGCACAAGTCAGGGCGATGACATCGTCAGTGGTCGCGAAAAGGCCATGATTAGAAAAGTGTTCGGAAACATTGGTTCTCAAATGAGGGAGCTTTCACTGAACTACGAAGATAATTGGCGTAGCTGGTTTGATGCAACAGATTTACCAGAGGGCTTGGAGTTTCCATCGCTTCAAGTTCTGAACATGAAGTTCCGTTTGTTTACCGAAAACTCCAAATTCATGTCCAAAATCAAAAAGGACAGTGTACTAGTAGCAATCTCGAACATCTTGGAAGCGGCCCCATCCTTGAACAAGGTCACTCTCTCCAGTTCCAGTTCCGACGAAACTCCAACTGAACTTTTCATTGGGGCTCTTTCGTTGGTCCAAGGCCGAAAAAAATTGACATTCACCTGTCTGGAAATCACAACGACTACAGAGACTACCACCTGGATAAAATTAGCAAGTCTTGGACTAAGGCTGAAATCTTTGATTGTTCACTTTCGACTTCCCAGCGCCACTCATACGAGAGATGTAAACTTTAATGGCTTCACTCGGTTTCTGGAGACCCAAAACAAGAGTTTGGAAAATCTGTTGATTTCGACGACATTTATCGAAGCTACATTGCAAAAGCCAACTCTAGAGATTCCCAAACTCAGCAAACTTCGAGTATTGGAAATAATAGATGATGAAGGAAACTGTACAGTTAGTGTAAATTACAATTTAAGCTATGCAAATCTCCCAGCATTGAAACATCTAAAAATCCAATGCCCATGGTATAACGGAGTGATAAGTTGTAGGAGGGAGCCATCCAACTCTGTGGAAGCTCTCACGATTGTGTCTGCTAGTGCCATTGTATTTGACGCTGCCGTAATCTTTCCAAACCTCAAGAGGCTGGAAATCCGTGCGGACGGGAAAATCGGCAGTGCTGTATGCGATTCGATGCCGAATTTGGAGGAACTGGTGATTGACACAACTGGAGTGCCATGTATTGATAACATGATCACAGGACGAGCATGGACATGTAAATATTGGGATTTGGAGGCTAGGAGAATGATGAAAGGATGGAGTAAAAAGTTCGACGACAGTATACTACCCATTGGAACAATGTCAGAGGATTTTTCTCGTCTACAAGGTATAGTGTCAAGTCAGAAAAATGATCATTCAAATTAATTTTACGTTCTGTTTATTAGTCGTTAATATTAAATTAACACATAAATTTCTGGAAAGCAACCATTTGAGTTGAATAACATACTTAATTCATTTTGTAAACTTTTATAGGCCTGAAGACATTGCGTTTATTTAGCAAAGACCCTGAGCAAGACCTGGAGATCACGCAACTCTCCATTTGTCTCGTTCTCTTAAAATTGAAGTCCCTTCGCGTTCTGGATCTGGGCTACAGGAAGAATTCACCTGAGGTTTTTGTAAGGCTTTGTCAAATAATAATTGGTTCAATGACTAAATATATTAAATCCAATTAAATTTTGAACTTTTTAATACTTGATGGTATTCTTGAAAATTACAGCTGCCGAAGCGTGTATGGAAAGAGCTCCAAAAGAAGTGCGACGTGTTCTGGAAACGTTAGGATTACAACCTCAATTATTTTCTATAACGACTATTTTATTTAAATCTGCAAATATTGCAGAGAAAGTTGACGTAAAATACTGTCAAAAAACGTTTGGCACTTTTGGCAGTTTTGGCTGTCAGATTTGTTTTGGTGCCAGGAGCATCCAGAATAGAGAACCATTACGTCTTGTAAAGTTTATTCCCCTTATTCAGAATTGCACAAAATGATTTAATTTTTTTCTTTACTTTTTGCATTTTACCATAATTTATTGATAATTTAAAAATTATTATCAAAAGTATGTTTAACCTTGGGTGAAATGTGACTTTGCTTTTTAATGCATATTTTCTATATTACTGCCGTCGGAATAATGAAATGAGTCAATGTCAATATTTAAGAAAATGAACGAATATCAGAGTCTTCATGAAATGCAAGGTTTGAGTTTATTGAGTCTTTTATACTTACTTACATAATATACTCCTTTGATGAAAGTTGCATGTGGTGGTGGTGGTGTTGCTGTTGTTATTCTTGTTATTGCTAGTTTTTGTGCATCTTTCTGGTTATAACACAAAATATTCACCGTATTGAACTTCATTTCGGTGGCATAGGATTTTTTTTGCACACATTTCGGTATCAGATATAGAATTCTGGCAACGTTTTCTCAGTCAGTTCTGTCAGTCAGCATTTTCATGGTAAGAATGTGAAGAGAGCGCAACATTTCCAACCACATCACAGCCAGTTTTTCTTCTATGAAATGACATAGCATTTATTAATGTTGCCAACCAGCAACCACGCCACCAAAGAGAACCAATGAAACAGTCGAATTGGTGGCAGGCCTACAAAATTCTTCTTACAAAAAACATTCTTTGATCTTGCATAAAAGTGTATATATGTACCTATCGACTTACTCGTAAGAATTGTAAGATGACGATGATATAATAGTTTGATGGATGCTATTATTTGCATGTAAGTATACTGACTTGTACAAATTTCTGTGCCGAAATTGAAAACAAACGAGAAGGAAATTTAGAGGTGACTGAGGATTTACGCTTGGTGGCTAATTTATATTATGAATCATTTTCATAAACTGTTGCAAAGAATTGTAGATACATCGAAATGCAAATAAGCTTGAGCATTGTTTAAAAGCGGTTTTATATATTTCTAACATCTTTGTAATATATGTACGTATTTATATTAAAGATGAATAATAATATCAAGATTACAATGCTAACCATTATTTTTAATTAACCGAAATATAAAATTCGAGTGACCTTTGTTATTTCCCCATTTCATCCAATTTCATTTCTGTCGTGTGGATGCTTTGATGTTGCATGTAACACGAAAGCTGTTACATTTTTTGTATAGAGCTGCTGCTCCTGTTGCTAGAATTCTCAGAGAAGTTTCAAGGTTAGCATAAAGCAGAAGCAATAGATTCAATAACTGGCTAAAATCTGTTTTTGTTTTGCTCGTGTGCACGTAACTATTATTAAGTTCGTGCATGCAAACTCAGTTCTTCGAACAACTCATCAGGTTATCACTGTCACTTCATCTCTCTGCCAAGTCATTAAATTTAAAGGCAACCGTGATCATCGTAATATCCACCTGTTGTTTATCAATCTGGATAATTAACTGCTTTAGACTTAATTAAATTTACGTATCTCCGCCTTTATTTCGTCAATACATGTAAAAATGATTATTAGCGAAAATAAAGGGTCAAGCTGAATTTGTTAAAAGCCGCTTTTGCAAATTCAGCTTTTCTCTCATGTTTTTTATCAAGCAGCAATAAATTTCAGTCTAAATGTTCATCATCTCTGTTGGTATATTTAATTACACCAAAGTTTGTTGAACTTTCTGAATGATATAAAATGCCGATTTGTTTAAGCGGAATTCTCATTTAGTGAGGCTCTATTAGATACAATGCATGGAGTGCTTATTCATGTCCTGCCTTTTTCCTGGGCAATTATCATCCGCCTTCGAATATTATTTGCTGTTGCTGCAACTTTCAAAAATGTAAATATTAAACACGAGTTGATTCCTCTGTTATTTCTATTTCGTGTTGGTCTTCATGCAATAAAATGGCAATAAAAGAAAACCGGATTTAAAACAATTGTGGCCATTCTTTCGATGTTGGTGGAAATCTTGTGCAATAAAGAGGCATACAATAAAATGTCTAACTTAATGCATTTCCCAAAAGTATTTAGTAATGGAGATTCTGCAAATACAGTGAAGGGTTATGAAATCATTCCAGTAAAATTAGACGAGACTGGAGACACAAGGAAAGTGTTACGGAGACAGGAACACAATTTTATTTCCTACTTTACCACAATTTATTAATAGACGATATATACATAGTCGTACAGCTTAAAATTAATTTTCTTTACAACTCCACTGGTGACCGTTTCTTTGACTTTCTTACAGCTTAAAAGGTAATAAAAATCTATAACAGGCAGATATTACTTTGAAAGGAAAAGTTCGCAGCTCATTATGGCTCAGCTCGCTTCTCCCACTATAAAGATAAAAGTGGTTAGGGTAATAAAGGATGATGGAAAAATCCTACAAAAAACAATTTACTATTCTGGTTTTGCTTTTTTCTTGCCCATGTCAATGTAAAAATCCAAATTATTTGTATTTTTTTCATCATTGCATATTCAGCTAAATTCCATTTGAAAGAGCTGTTGATCTCTTCATTTCTCTTTCTATAAGACAATAAATGCTGATGATGATCTGATGGCTTTAAAAACAAAAACTAAACCGTGAAATATATGCATGTGAAATATAAACTACTTTCAATTCTTTAAAAAAAATTGGTTACATTGCATGCACAAAACTTATTTTGAGTTTTGAGCTTTACTCATATGAGCAAAGTCGATACATATGCGTTTGCTAGATTATCATCATCATAGCACTAAAAACGTCAAGACTTTGCTCAGTGAAACTCAGTTGCTGTGAAGACACTGTGACGGTGAGAGCTCACGAATCGCTCCGAGCAAATAGCTTTCGTATGAATATTATGAACCGGGCTGGATATATTGAACTCAGGTGCTTCATTCTTCTATTGAATTTGTAAGTATGGCTTTTCATTGCATTTCACATTTTCAAAGTGGTTGGTTCAATTTTTGTTCTGTCTATCATTTTGGCCAAAATTACCTTTTAAAATAATGATACATTTGGCGTTTTCATTTCAACTAACCACAAAAGAAATCTACAGGAAATATTGAATTTTATTTTTATTTTTAACCCAGTGTCCAAATGAAAACCCCAAAGAAAACTTTTCTGTAAAAATGTTTTCTATACAAAAGAAACCTCCAATAAAACCACGAGTTGCAAAAAGTTCAATATAGTAGTTTAGTTTAGTATAGTTTGGCTAACTTGAGATAAGTGATTGCGAATGTGAACTTAATATTAATATTCTCTTCCTCTTTGCTTTTCCTCCACAGACACTCGGCGGTCAGGAAAGAGTCTAGCTGTTTACCAGAAGGAAAGAAATGAAAAGTGGCCTGTTTCTCACAGCTCTGTTGCTTCATATTTACCAACTCTGAAATCCTTGAGTAATATAAAAGTGTAATTTTTATATTAGATTAGTATTCTCATTAAGAAAGACTTGCGAGTTGAGTGGGTGATGGTGCTCTCAGTATTATTTATCTTTCGCTCTGTCAACATTACAAAAGTGCAATTTTAAGCTAAAACAAGAAAAAACCAAAGTTCTGAAGATACGTAACGAAAATGTCAACACGTGGAAAGCATGGACCTTTAGTGGGGGCACTGGACCAGGGAACGAGCTCAAGTCGCTTTCTGGTAAGCAAGAATTTTTAATTATTTTTTGCATCCATTGGGTAAATATTAAAGCTTAAATCAGAAGTGAAAATTAAACAAATAATTAGAGTTCAAAAATATTCTCATTCATTCCGTTACGCTTAGCTTGAAAACAAAATTTTAAGTGATAATTTGATTTTGAATTTTTATTTAACAGCATAAATATTTATTTATTTTTACATCTTATAAGCCTAATGATAAATAACAAAGATGTTGACAGTTACCGCTTGCTAATAAAAGTCAAAGACGGTCATTAATAAATTTGATAAAGGTCATACAAATAAGTAAATAATTTTCTGTGATTTTTGTAATTTTAAGGACAGAAAATTACATAAAATCTTAAAGTTAAATAATTTAAATGTCACAGGGTGCATTTAAGAAAAGTAATGAAAAACAGTTTGAGTAAGAGATAATAATAAAAACGTTATCATGATTAGGCTAAATGTTTTTGCGGTTTTGCTTATCACCCAAAGCATCAAAGCAACAGATATCGTCGGGCAGTTTATGATGGTATAAAAATTACTCCTATCATTTGGCATTTGGCTGAAGTTCAGTTTGTTTATTGACCTGTTTTTCGCTAGTTGAGCCGGAGATACATAGTCCAGTATTAGCATTGGCCAAATAATAAAACTTAAGTGACACATGCACCGAATGAAACACGTAGGTTTATATTGCTCAAGCTCATTAATTTTTTATCTCAGCAGCTACTCACCGAGCAAACATATTACTTGAAGCTGCAAATGTTGAAATACTATTGACAAGATATTTTATTAGGATGATATATGATGGCCAACTTGAGATAAATTTTTTCGTTAATTGGCCCATTTTCTCGTGAAAACCAGAAACTGATATGCAATGATTATCTGCTTGCGTAGTAATAAAATCGTCAAATCTGTTTCCACACCTCAATACTCCACGACTTAACTTAAGTATGTATATCTCGAACAAATAATGCACTTTTTGTATTAATTGGGTGAATTTTTTTTGACAATTTCACGGCTTCTTCATAATATCATACAGAGCAGAAGAGAATGATTGAGATTTATATAAGCCTTGAGAAAAGTAACTTTATTTTGACACTGTTAAGCTGAGCCAAAAATAACGCTGTAGCAGTAAGTAATATATTATATGCACTATTACGTGTAGTGATGAAGTGATGAATGATTCACCTTCTTCGTCACTTGGATTTTACCGGGAAATTGCAATCTGATAAAACCATCTTTATTAGGACACCTGCATTAACACCCGTGCAAAATAATATTTCTAGCAAGTACGTAATCGGGTTCAACCATTCCATAATCAATTCATCGCAATCGCATGCATGCAAGATCTGATAAATGTCTAATTACTAGTTTGTATAGTAACAAGTAAATGACAGGGTATAGGGAAAAATAGGAAACTATAATGTTACCTAAACATCATGATGATGTTAGCATGTGAAAAGACAACTTTGGCATTTGATGGTTAGCTTTCTATTGGTAGTTTGGCACTTGCTTTTCATCTAAGTTTTATAGATATTGATATGCAACAATGAAAGCAGAAAGTCCTATAGCATAACACTAAAGGTTACACGTGCATGTAATAAATTGGGTGCTACTGTAAAGACCCGTGGAAATGTCAGCCTATAACAGAACAAAAAGTTTACTTTATCATGTCGGATGAAAATGCAGCTTGTTATTTTACATGGTGCTACATGAAAGTGGGCCCGGTGTATCTGTCCATTTGGATAAACTACTTGAAATAAATTTCGCATGAGCTGGCAAAATCGTTTCAGCAAATTGTAATATAACATCATATTACAGTGAAACTCTTCACTTTGTCTGTTTCTGTTTTGACAGCAATAGCAAACCTCAAACCAGTAATTTCATTAAGTGATTGAAGGATTGCATAACTACAACTTGTGTTATATAGTATTTGCGAATGACGCTCGTCCTGAAACTGAAAGTTGATACAAGTCATTCAACAATATTGCGTCAGGAGAAAGTGGCAGATGTTTACCCAGTCTCTGTATATATTTTTTTGCCCACAGGTATTTGCAGCGGAAAGTGGTGAACTGTTGACTTACCATCAAATTGAGATCCCTCGTCACTGTCCAAAAGAGGTAAGCCGCTGATACTGCTAAGTATTTTATTATTAATATTACTTTGCCCTGGACGCGTTTTCTTTCTCCACTTAGTCCTCTATTTACAAAAGCATAAGAAACAACCTAAAAGTGTGTTTATAGCAGTACCAACACTTCCTTAATGGAAGAATGAACTTGTCCAGACACTAGACACGCGTCAAACCGCAAAATGCATTAATTCCACCACTTCCATCACTGCCACAAAATACGGTGCTCTGGTTCGTGTATGGACAACCATGAGATTGCGGACAAAGCCCCTACTAACAAGAAAACGCGTTTTCCAATGTTTTTGTTTCTGTTCCCCGAAACGAGTTAAGTATAAATTATTACTCTATCGTTTACTTTCTTATGACATGACATAGGGATGGGTGGAACAGGATGCCACACTTCTTTTCACCGCGAGTGTGGAATGCTTGGACAAAGCTGTGGAGAATTTGCAGAAGCTTGGCATAGACCCTACTGACATCAAAGCCGTTGGCATTACAAATCAAAGGGAGACAATCGTTGTGTGGGATAAGCTCACCGGAAAGCCACTTTACAATGCAATTGGTAAGAAAAGAAAGTGCACAATGGAGTTGAGCATGAATGAAATAATAATAAGCAACAAGAAGAAAAAAATCGATGTTTGTCCACGACACAACTTTTAACGAGCATGATGGAAGAGTAATAAAGATATCCATGTATACTTATTCACTTGTTTCATGTCACGTTAGTGTGGCTGGACGCAAGGACAGCGAGTGAGGTTGATGAAATACTTTCAAACCCAAGCAAAAAAGCCGACGCGGAAAAAATTCGCAAATTGTGCGGTCTCCCAGTTAGCACTTATTTCAGCGCGTTAAAAATGAAATGGCTGTTGGAGAATGTTCCCGCTGTGAAGACCGCCGTGGAGGAAAATCGATGCCTTTTTGGCACTGTTGACTCCTGGCTAGTTTGGGTAAATAAACTAACAAAAAACACTTATGAACCTAAGATATGTAGGTCTATAAACCCATGTGACATTGCCCCGTGCTATGAAGCAAAACAAAACAAAGGATTGGCAAACTTAATGAAAACTATGCTTTTTTTTCTAAGAACCTGACTGGAGGTAAATCTGGCGGCATTCATATCACGGATGTGACTAATGCATCCCGAACCATGCTGATGAATATTAATAGTTTAGAATGGGACGCGTATTTGTGCGAGTGAGTTTTTTCATTTACTTCATGATATTCACATTTCTTTGGAAAAGTACCAGTAACTGGAACACTTTTTTGTTTTTGCAGCTACTTCAAAATTCCGCAACGCCTCCTGCCAACAATCCGGAGCTCATCTGAAATTTATGGCTCAATGTCCCAAACTTCTCTTAAAGGCGTTCCAATTTCAGGGGTAAATTTTACTAAAAGCTTGCTTAGTCAAACAAAATCAATAAAAAAAGTTGACTCATCTTTGAATTAACTTTTGGTAGATATTAGGGGACCAACAATCAGCCCTTGTGGGACAAATGTGTTTCGAACCGGGGCAAGCAAAATGTACCTATGGAACAGGTTGTTTTCTACTTTTCAACACTGGCGACCAGGTTTGTTTGAAAAATCTATGTAATATTAGTTCCTCAACTTCTGCCATTTCCACGGACTCTAAACTGAAATTTTTGTCTTTCGCAGATAATACAATCAACGCATGGCCTGATTACCACTGTTGCTTACAAACTGGGACCAAAGGGGCCGGCAATTTATGCCTTGGAAGGCTCAGTGGCTGTGGCAGGTGCTGCAATTAGTTGGCTACGGGATAACCTGAGCATAGCTTCAAGCTATGACGCTATCGATAAATTAGCTGGAAGCGTTCCGGATTGTGGTGGAGTCTACTTTGTACCTGCTTTCTCTGGCCTGTTTGCTCCATACTGGCGACCGGATGCGAGAGGAATTATTTGTGGTCTCACCGAGCACTCCCACAAAGGTCACATTGCTAGAGCTGCTTTCGAAGCGGTTTCTTTCCAAGTTCGAGATGTTCTCGACGCAATGAACCAAGAGGGAACCGTTTCCCTTAAAAAACTGAAAGTGGACGGTGGCATGACCGTTAACAGTAGATTGATGCAAATTCAGGCAGACATTCTTGGTATCGACACTGTCAGACCATCCATGGCTGAAACTACGGCTTTAGGAGCGGCCATGGCTGCAGGCTCTGCCGAAGGAATTGGAGTTTGGAATATTCACTCTGAAGATTCTTCCACCATTACTTGTGACGTCTTCAAGCCAGAAACGGAATCCAAAGGTAATTTCATAGAAAAAATATTTGTCCCGTTGATTGAAACTAAATAAATATTAACATGCAAGATTTTTAATAATAATATTTTTTTACTTCTAAAATGTAGAGAGAGACCAAAGATACTGGAAATGGAAGGAGGCAGTGAAGCGGAGCTGCGGATGGGAAGTTCACCCAGATCAGATAAAGACAGCAGTTGACGATCTTGGCGACCTTAAACTTAACAATTGCAATTCAAATCTTTAAATGATAAAAATACAAAGCAACTGTAACTTGACCAATATGAAAAATGTGAAACGAAATGACAAAATGTATATCCATTCCAACTTAATTAGTAACTAAAATTAACTGAATTGATATTCAGCATAGACCCAACTTAATTTTAAAAAGATTTTTATTCAAAGAGAGAAATTAGAAAAGAATATAAAAATCTCGTGATAGAACTCCTGTTTAATCTGTAATGTAGTCGTGTCACTTTTCATTAGTATTGATTGATTTTATTTTATTATTCCAAAGGGTTTATAGAAATATTAGTGACACTAATTTAGTGTAATAATATTGGTAGAAAAGTTTTATGAAAAAATCTGGTTTCGGTTAACATAGTAGTTACAAGTAGAATATCTGCTTGGAGCAATTTAAAATTGAAAGAATGATTATGATTATTCACTCTGCACCCTTTGTTCTATAATTAATTTGATGTTTTCACGACACGTTATGTTTTTGTCTCACTCATGCTCAACGTGTGTTAATATAGCCCTGGTGCTCATGCCTTATTAAGGAACAATATCGTCTCCCTCTCATTAACAATTTATGACATATATTTTTTAATGTAAAGACACCAAGAGAAAAGTAAATTCTACTCTGCGATTTGATTTAGGCAATTAACAAGCTTTAAAAATTATATGATATGTTTGTACACTATTTTTTTGGCATTATAATTTTGTTTAGTATTAAATAAGTTGTCACTAAATGGAGATATACTTTATTTGCATCTATTTCATCATGTGAACAGCACTGTCAATGTTCAAAAAAGTAAACAATATTGCTTAATCAGATCAAATTCGGCCTACTTGTATTTTATCGGAACATTTGCACTTATCGTCTTCTCACTTTCACATAAGAACAGAGTAAAAACTTGAAAGATTGTGTGGACAAGGATCACTGAAATATTTTATATGTTGCTTAAAATGTTCTAAAACTCTCATACTATGATACAATAGGGTAAAGTCCATATTAAATTGCAATTTTAATAACATGATTCGAAAATTATATTTACATGCAACTGTGTTTTACCAATCCGATATGAATAGTGTTAAGCGCTACAACGACGTGTGCCTAAAAGCGACAATTGTATAAGATCAATTGTGTATATAAGAATTTCATATTAAAATTCTTTTTGGAGAAATGTATGATGATTAGAGGCCAAGCTTAAACAAGGTCATGTTTATCATTGTCATTCCAATCATAAATATAACTCAAACCTGGAATTTTCACGTGTAGATAGCAAATAATAATTTCCCCGAGTCATCTCACCTTTAATCACACGCTTTACACGGTCGAGTAAAAATATGGAGGAATTTTGCGAATCTTGGTGAACTGCGGCGCGTAACAATTTACGGGAAAAGTTATCATTAAATGACTCATAAAAATTTATTTAAATCCTACCATCACGACTGATTTCAATAGTTGGTGATGATCAAGGCTCGTCGGCCGATAGACACATACGAAGTCGGAAATTTCTACCATGATTTTTGAGTTTCACTTGTTATTGCTTCCTGTATTTTTCCAAGATTTGAATTTAAAATAATGATTTCGCACAAACTGGGCCACAAACGCAACTCTTTTGGTGGCCTCAAAATTGTTTTGTTGTAGAAAACCCTAATTAAAATCCTACACTTGTTTTGCATTAAGAAATCATAGTGCGTGAGAGAACTCATCTGTAACAAAGTAACAAAGCTAAGTGATTTATCCAGCGTAAATATTTAAAATGAAGCTGAGACCCACTAACTCAAAGCCCATCAACCTACTGATCATTTTTTGTTGATAAATTTAGTTGTCAAATCATGAAAAGTTCTTTCTTTTTCACACGCCATTTATGAATTCTCTCGTTTTTAATGAATCAGGCAATTACCATCAAGCGCAGTCAGCATTTATCAAAAAAGCCGAACACAAACCTATGTAATCTGGTCCGTGTTTTGGCTAGTTAATGTAATATTATCTTTGTCAAAGAGGCGATTAAATTTACTTTAACAAGCCCACCCAAACGTCATGCATAAAAATTAAATGAGCATCATCAAATTGGTTTCAGTCAGCAAAGGATATATCTCAATTTAGGAAGAATTTAAATTACGTATCGCGTGCTTATTCGAAGCCTCATTCTGAGTGAGTAACAGATTAAAGCATAATAATGAACATTTCTTGGGGCGACATGCCAATATTGCCAATTACTGATTTTGCTCAATCTCTCCATTTGAGATGAGAAAGAGAAACTACATATGCAATACAGCAACAAGATTAAAGAATTAGACAGAGTTAGACAAATCATCGCAATGTTTATTTTCATTTATATTTTGGGCACCTTAAAATTGGACCGTTTTGTAACGAATGTAAATTTGCTATTCTTGTGACTATGACATATTTTACATTCTCTACCTGTTCATCAGCGAAATGCTTTGCTTCAAAATTTAGGAGTAATTCTGGTTTATGATAAACATTTAAGAGGATGCAAGATAAGATTAAGTGCTAATAAGCTTTAGCTTTTTTCTTGAAGCGTCCTGTAAGATTATGCGGCTCGTGTTTAATAATAACTGAGAACTTACCTGATAGTTACAATGGGCATGTGACCTTGTTAGAAGTGAACAGAGTTGAGACTTTTATCTTTGTAATGTCAAGCTGAATGAAAGGAGAAGTTGAAAAAGGTCTCAAAAAAACAGCAATAAAAATTATGGAGTAACTGATGGTGATTTAATGCATTAGTACAAATAGTGGAGTATTTAAGAATAAGGAGTATGAAGTTTTCAATGTTCGTTTTATTAAAATACATTAAGTGTACATGTCTACTTACGATTAGTTAATACAATTTACTACCTCATAAACCAATGCTATATTTTAATAGATTAAAAAATGAGCGAATTGAAATACATCCCTGTTTATTCTTTTAACAAAAAGCTCAAATATTAAGTTTTAATCTAAATAACATGCAACATATAGATTATAAAAACCATAAAATAACTACATAGTTCCCCTAAGTTCACGTATTAGAATTTCGGACTTTCATTTTTGATACACGAATACATTCCAGGGCAGTTCTCCATTTCTTTCTAATTTCATCTCGTTTTACTCTACACTTCAACTTGGAATTTCGTCGCCGCTTGTACAACCACGTCAACCGCATATAGATTAATCTCAAGTTTGAATAAATTTGTAAGTGACCGCAATACTCCCATAGAAATACGCCAATTGATAAAAGCAAACCAATACTTAAAATTACAAAAATTACTGAAATATTTCCATTCAAGTTGGATGGTTTATGCTCCGTTGAGTCTACTGTATGTTTGATTACGTCTTGATGCGCTCTTGTTTTCGGAATGTAACTGACAATAAAATCATCCCATTTTTGCATTATCGCCGACATTTCTAGACTTTGAAGTCTTTTTAATATTTTGGGATTTAGATGTCTTGCGAACAACAGTGAATGCCTGAATTCGCTAATTGAAGTGTCACTAATAAAAACCTTGTGCTTGAATACTCCGGTTTCCCTCATTTCTAGAAACTTTATATTAGCTTCCGTCTCCGGCAGGAAAAGTGCTGTATTTTGTAAATCGCATGAATGCATCGGATCGCATGTACCATTCCCGGATTTATTCCAACCTAAAATTTTACATGTGCCAAGAATAATTCTTTTCCAATGTGGGACCAACTTTGTTTTATTTAGCCAAGTGTATGAGCTGTTTGAGAGCACAGTTGTAGATAACATGCTGCTTCGAAATGATAACTCTGCTGAAGCATACTCAAACACCTCTGTTCTAAGAGCACCAAACTGCTCATAATATGCGTTGTTCCACTGAAACTCATAAACACTTAACACATATGACAGAGTTTGGTAATTCTTCTCGGCCATATCTACGCCACTTGACGCAGTAGCCCCTGTTGGAAATACGGCTCTAGTAAAAATTTTGAAGTTGTGTTTAAGCAACAATTCAAATTTGTCTAACGGAATTATAGATCGAGGTAGTGTCAGCCTTGTCACGTTTTCATTTTTGTAGGCGTTACTAATAACCAAGCACATGAAAAGGTAGGAAACGATTGCAATCCGCAGACATTTGGTTTTGATAATAAGTGGGTCGATAGGATCACCCTGCTCAAGAGGAACCCTGATATAAGATAGCAGGTAGTTAGGAAATTTTTGTGCAATGTGACTCAGAAATTTTCGGTTAATGACTGGAATTACATTTCTACTATTGTACTCCATTATCACAGAGCAAAACAACGATACCGATAATATTGTTGCACCTAACCATAACCAAATTGATAGATCGAAAACGGAAACAACATCGGAAAATGCAAGTTGTTCTAACTCAGGTTCTCCGCAACTCACAAACTTCAGTCGGTTGGAATGAAAATAAAAGTGTCCATACTCCAACTTTCCAGTTGGTACTAGCACCACTAAGGGTGCAAAGCTGTCGTCACAAGAAATATTTTTAAAACTGCTACACCTATAATTTGGCATGTTCATAAATGTGGCATTTTTAAATATCTCGGCTAGTAGAAACGAATTTAAGATCCACCTCATATCCTCCAAGGAATTATTGTTTCCTTGTGTAAAAATATCAAGAGCTTGTTTTCTGTTCTGAAGCGAAGACAATGGGGCGGCATCTCTGTGCATATGTTTTATTGACTGTCCCGTCATATATGTTATATAAACTGGAATATCAACTCTAGCTATGCTCATTTTGTCTAAGAGATTTTGAAGACTATTTAATTGTGACAATTGTCCTAATGAAGTAACTGTGATTTGTTGATCCTTATCACAATCATGACACAAAACAACTAGGTTCTGAAGTTCAAACAGTTTTTGATTCATCAAAAATGAATCCCCCTTATGACTAACGGTTAATAAAAAATAATAACGATTAGTTTTTGTTGTACTGTCACAAACTTTGTCATTGTTGTATGCGAGGCTCCGAAACCAAGCTTTATATAATTGGGAATTTTTGTCATTAACTAAAATGTCATATCTAGGTTGTGTAACTATCAGCATGTTATTGTATATTGGCGAAATGTTTTCTTGCGACGTTTCTTTTCCAACTCTCCAAAACAAATTGTTACGGTAAACTCCTGGAATTAATAGTCTGAAACTGGATTTATCGTGATGAATCCTTTCTTAAAATGTGGGTTCCCAGGGCGGAAATATGTAAAGATGTGCCTCACAAGTCCACGGTTTAGAGAAAGAGACTCGATCCATGTAAGAAATGTCATTGCAATCCATATCAAACCAAAACCTTTTACACCAAGGTATTTCAGTGATGTCATTGGGTACATGTTCACTTGGAAAATATCGTATTCGCTCACTTAAAATTGGTACAGTTGTGTTTTGTAAAGTTTCACTAATTGGGGTAACCTGATATGACATCCTGATTACGTCGTATCTTGAAAGAACGGTAGGTATCTTGAACTCCAGGAAGTCTATGTTGTCGTAGTTGATTATGTGAATCAAACAGTTCTCAAAAATCAGCAGCTTAGTGTTTAAGTTCTCTATGAACTTATCATTAGCTTCTCCAAATGACTGAGTCTTGTAATTAGAATAGCTACGTGATATTTCCTTAATTTTTGTATCACCGATTCCATTAAAATATTCAGGAACAAAGCCCGTAACAAAAACTTTGGGCCAAAAAAGGACAAGTAAAATATTTAAAATAAAACGTGGCCTGTTAGAAATTTTTACTTCCATTTTACTTACAAGATATAAATTCTGATGTAACTACCAATACAATATTACGATTTAGAATAAAATTGCTGCTTGTAGAATTTCGTTTTGTTGTTCGTAAATCTTAAATACCGACGTCTCAAATATTGATTTCAAATAGTTAAACTATTATAGTTTTACCGGAAAGTTCTCCAGAAATGTTGCTTGTCTAAATTTTAAGACTATTGGTCAAGTTATAAGAAGGAGGCACGAATTTCCAAAGCTTCTTATCAGTTGACTGTTTCAATGCACGGATTCAAACGCATTGCTACATTATTACATGGGAACACACTTTTACTTTGTCGTATTAAAAGAGGACTTCTGGCATTTTCCAACTATAAAGACGCGCTGGGATGCGACAATACTCTAACAGTGTTAGTGTTAGGAAATACCATGCATAAACAAGTAAAAGGTTTATGTTTATTCCTATCTACTTTTGGGTTTTATGCCTTTTAAGATAATTAATCGAAATCAATTTCTAAATAGGTTTCGAATACAAAGAGGAAAATCCGTAATATTAATGTCACAACTAAAGCGGCACGTGTAAAACCACGCCTCACGCGACACACTTCACGCATCAAAACTCAGAAAGAAATTCTTCCTGGTAGAATTCCGTTTGGAATTCCGTTAAACTTTGGATGTCATGGATATCACATCAATGTTGAATATGAATAAAGTACATACAAATTGCAAACTTTTACACGTGTCACTTTGGTGGACTGGCACATTGACTCTGAGTTTTTCTTAAATGTTTGCCCCAGCAACAGGACTTTGAACCTTTCCATGGATAAAACCGCTTGAGAATATTTAGGTTCTATTACAGAACTTTGCTCTAATTGTCTTTTGAAGTACCTTGTATTGACAGAGAAAACTTTTATGATCAAATATTCCTATCTGCGTTTTAGTTTTTACACCTTTCTAGATAATTAAGTTGTAAATAAGTTTTGAATACCAGCTCCTGACTTAAATATTAATTTCACAGCTATAAATTCTAATGTATTAAATATTGAAAATATGCGGAAAATAAATTATTTCTGGTTCTAAAACTGTTCTCTGTATTATTAGCTAATAAGAATGTCGCAGATAGAGTTGGATCGCCGCTGATTGCTTTTGAAGTTTGACACAATGTTCCATTTCTGTTGTTTCCGGAAATGCAAATTCTGGACACACTTGAACTGCAAAGTGTGATTTTTAATGTCAAGAGAAAGAGAAACAAGGAGCGATCTTGAATTAATAGTTGTAAAACCCCAGGGTGCTTTTAAAAATTTATGAAATGTATGCATGCAGGTATAATATAAATCAGGCAATGTTCATTGAACAGAACAATTTCCAAGAGGTTCAGAGCAGCAAGGTGAAAATGGATGATGTGAGCGAGGAAGGTGTGAGAGATTTTCTGGCATATTTTTACTATTGGGACATCGACGTCCCCTCCAAGGACTGTTCAGTTGCGTTTGAGTTGCTTGACAAAAATATGGTATATAGATAAGCTAATATCAGCAATGAAAACAATTCTACTGGAGAAACAAGACGACTGGTTGACGATTGACGTCGCTATAAAAAAAATTGTTCTGGCGAATGAAATGCAGAACGGAGAGATGTTGAAGAATGTGTTGCAATTCAAGTTATCAAAAGGTAAAATTTCTAGTTCTTACAAAGCAAGTAAAATTTACTCTGATTTGATTACCCTTTATTTTTATTTCATTCAATGTCTTACCCTTTCATATTATCAGTAAAAAAAGCCTTCCTAAAAAGTTCTGAAAACCTGAAAGAGCTAATAAGTTACTGATGACTGAACGGAAATGATTATGGAAATCATGGAGTGTCTCTGCGAGGAGGGATTAATGCTCTTGTGAATGGTCGAATCATTATACTTGTACGTTGTAACCAAACATGTTGCGTCAATTTCCTTAAATAAATATAAAATAGATGATCATTTCCTTTTCTTGTACCATAATAGTAATGTTTCTACAATTGAGTTCACAGAGTTTCATTTCAGTTTTAGTTCATTATCGTGATTCAACATCAAACTCCGTCATTTTTGACCAACCACAATTCACTCAGCGAAATGACAAAGTTGAATTTTTCTGCTCATTTTCTCAACAGCAATAGCAAAGTAGTTGATTTTCCACCTTTTGCTTTCACCTTCAGACTTCTAAGAATTAAGCTATAGCAATTATATATGCAAATTATATGCAAAGCTATATGCATTTTGTAACTAGCACTAAAAAGTAAAATACATAAGCTACTTTAATTATATGTATGTGAATATGATCTATATTGTTTGAGATTTTCAAAAGAGCAAAAATGAAATCGGAAATAATTTAATTCCTAAAAAAATATTTTACTGTAAGTCTTGTAAATTCCTCTCAAATTGCGACAGTATATTTCCATTTATTTTACCAATATATTTGTGACATCTAAGTTAGTCCAATAGCGTTTTTCTTAAACCTACAACTAATAACTGTAGAACAAACTATATAGTTTGTTCTACAGTTAACGGAAAGATATATATCTTTCCGTTACAAAAATGAATAATCTTTCAACGTAATAGAATTTGTCGCTTCTCTGTAATTTCCCTTCACACAAAACGTCATTGTCATCATCAGCAGCAGCATTAGTATTTTTGTTTTTCTCTAATTTGATAATGAGAGTTTAAAAAGTTCCTTCGCAAATTCCGTGTCGGAGCTGAACATCTCATGGTAAAGTTTAGAATTATCTAAATCCGCCACATTCCTATTAAAAAACGGTGATAAAAAAAATCTTTTGCAAACCGATATAAGAATAAAATCTGTGAGTGAATCATTCATTGAAGTATCGTTATAACTTACGCTTTTAATATCTCCAACGCCTTCTTTTTCAGTTCCTCAGCACTGTCATCTCCTGTGTCAATTCGCAGCGCAAAGTTGAACAATTTTATCGCATCATCAACCTCAACACAGTCCTTATTTTTTGACAGAATAATCTGTCTCATGGAGTCTTCCAAACTTGCAATGTCGTATTTGTGACCTGTCTCGAGAAGCTCAAGTGCAACGGAAAAATCACTTGAAGCCGTTTCTGTGTCCCAATAATAAAGAAATGCCAACATTGCCCTGACGCCTTTGTCCGTCGCGTCCAACATTTCAATTCTTCCAGTTATTGACTCTGAGAAATCGCTCTCCAACATCGCCTTCAGGACACTGCTGTGTGCTGAAAATAAAAAATTTCAAGTTTTAACGCATTTTATTCAGTAAGATTTGCTTCAATTAAGCATGCACGATTAAAATACTTACCGACAAGAAAACATTTGTGGCAATTGATTTCGGTTCCTTCTCCAGTTACAATCACCACATCGCAGCAAATTTCTTCGTTTAGAATTTTTGTGTTAATGTGAAGAGGTTCTGTTAGAGTAGAAGTCAAAGTCAATTGAGGACTACTTCCAGGGTCATGCAAGATTGCTTCAATTGTTACATCCCCTCCAAATCGGAGCTGGCTGTTGGCCCAGTGTCGGTGAAAGTGTCTCGGGAATGAAATCTTCTCGTTCATCGTTTGCGAATCTGTAGCAGTTAAACTGAATTATTAATAACAATATCCGTAGAATAAATATATATATAATACGGGTTTTAGATTATTTTGTTTGAAGCTCTTAAAAACTTACAGTTCGACTCAATGCGGAATTTTTTAGTTTGAGTAGGATGCATAATTTGAAAATTATCTAGCGTAATTTTAACAGCAAAATATTTGGCAGAGAGTTCCAAAGCCGTCATGAAGTTTCCATCAATGACCAACTTAGAAATCACCGTGCTTTCTTTGTCTTTGTTAGTCATGGTTAGATCATGAATCGTGATTGGTGGCACATGAAGCGTAAGGTCGACGTTCCATTTGGAAGTACTAAAATTATAATACATCAGAGTAAAGTTTTAACCGTTATTTTTAATCAATACGGAGCAACAACGGTAGCAAAATCAATATAAATAAAATTGAACATTATGATAATTACAGTAATAATACTGACTTACTTCGATAGGAGTGGAAACTTTGATCCAAGTAACTTGGTTATGTCTTCGAAAATATGCTGCTGGTCAGAGGTCAAGTCAACGGGACAATTTCCAGTTCTGGTTGTAACGTTAGTACACTCTCCAAAAAGAAAAGGCCTACTCTTTGTCAGATAGAAACTCATTGCTGAAGAAAATTATTTTTGATTTCTTAATAATTATTAAATTATTTTTATGTTGTGAAAACTGATCTTGTATAAATGTGTCCATAAACTGTTGCTGTTGTTGCAGTGTCAGATTTGGATTCAAGCAAAA
The DNA here is from genome assembly GCA_021029165.1 of Cyphoderus albinus. Lineage (NCBI taxonomy): Eukaryota > Metazoa > Arthropoda > Collembola > Entomobryomorpha > Paronellidae > Cyphoderus > Cyphoderus albinus. The sequence continues at coordinate 761 of VYYJ01002336.1, read as the reverse complement.
TTGAAACCGAGTTGAAGAAATCATAACAAACAGACTACTAGATTTGTAGCAAGAAAAGGAGGAGCAGCTGATGATATGAGTTGAGCTTCTCTAGCATGTGAGCTGATGACGTGATGAATGATAGAGAAATTCTCTAAGAGAATAGAGTCTCACTCACTGGAAACGATTTTTTTTCGTCCATGTACAAAAATATATTATTTTTTCTGTCCATGTCCGTCTGTTTGCTTGGACGTCCACAAATATCCATGGACAAAATCAAAACCGAGACCTGACAATTTTCAATACGAGTCTAAAAGACTATATATATATAGTCTTTTGAATTAATTTTTTGGTGCAACGAATCTACAGTGTCATTTCAGTTACAACCTAAATGCGAATTGCGAAGCCGAACCTTACTAAACCTAGAATGAACCAAGCCATATGAAATCATCATTTACATCATATTATAATATATGATTGGTAAGATTCATTGATTTATAATTCGTGTTGGATTTCATTACATTATGAATTTTATTGAATTTTATTGAGTTTATGTAATATGTGGACGTGGAGCATGAAAAGGTTACGTATATTTGCAATTTACAAATTGCAAACTTCAGCAGTCATCTAAATTCGAAATATAAATATGTAATTGTAGCTTAATAGAACTGATTTTTTACTGACCTTATCATTTATATAAAAGACAACGTACGTACGTGGTCTCCCGCTGTAGCATAAGAGTTGCATGGAACTTTATCATGCTGTAGCATAAGATTTTAAAT
>VYYJ01002335.1:0-22341 GCA_021029165.1 Cyphoderus albinus | reverse complement strand
TCCTGATCAACTGTTTGACTGTCCGTGTCAATTTCCTCCAAAAAAACTCCTGGACTGCTTGTTTCTTTGTATATAAATATTTCTTCTGTAATTAAATTTAAAAAAAAATACGTCATTGATGTACACGTAAACAATATTTTGTGTTAACTAATTTAAAAACTATCGTCAATTCATTTTATCTTTACTTTCGGTACCTAATTTGTCTCATTGTTGATGTTAGAAGCTAATGTAAAGCTTTGCATTAAAAGAGATTATCTACTCTCTGTCAGTACGGTTTTAGTAGTGACATAAAACAATTAGCAAATAGTGTACGTTAATTCTATTCTGTCATGAATTTAAGCTCTTTAGCTAATCTTGTGAGTTAGGTAGGAAATCAAATAAACCGTTGACATCCTGATTCTTGACATTGTAGTAATTGCAGACCCCAATAAATATAATATACATATAACAACGGAATATATTGTCAAATTTTGTTCTATTTCGTCTGAGTTTTACATGATGATTGGTAGAGTGATTTGTAGAGGCTGAAAAAAAACGTTATTTCAATTGTTTCATATTTCTTGGATTTCATTTGCAAATTATATTTGTATTCTGCATATTTCATTTCGTCAGCATATGTACTCAAAGTACTTAAACATGGAAACAGTAGTTTCCGAATCCGGTAGAAACTGATGAGAATGTTTAGAAATATATTTGCCTCAGTCCGTCAGTTGAGTCTTTACCAGGCCAAAGAGACTTACAATTAAAATAATGGAATCTCAAATCCCAATTCTTTACCATTTGGAAATGTATTATATAAATAGGTTTTGCAACAGTATATTTGAATTGCCATATTTTTTTGTACTTTCTATAACAATGTGAATTAGGAAAGCTAAATAATAAACTACATCGAGGGATCATGGGTCAATGGTATTATTATATGGGTTAATTTCACTGGCCCTAACATTGTGAAGAAAAAAAAATCTTTCTGGTACGAAACTCGGCGACAATCTAACAGCCTCCGATGCACCAATCAAAACAAAACCTTCAAATTCCAAAATTCCACTCTACGATGGCATGTAGTATTTTTCTGCTCACTTTGGGAAGTCTGATAACTGAGTTATCATAACTCAACTCTGTCACCCATGATTCATGGACTATCAACTAATGTTGGAAGAAGATTTCGGGTTTCTACCGGGGCTAAATGGTTATTAAACAAGTCTCAAGTTTTCAAGTTCATTATTCCTAATGTCTTCTCTAAATCACGCAATTTTGCTTCGACAATTCTATGCTTTACTGAACAAGGAAAATTGCTGAACACATCAGCGTTAAAAATGTATGTTAATCTGCTGAACGTCTAAACAAATTCCAAATTAACCACAATGCATATATCCTAGTTCATTTCATCTTAAAATTCAAACTATGCCTCTGTCTCATGATGTTTAGTGATAAAGCTTAAGCGAAGAAACAAATTTTTATCACCACTAGTTAAGCAAGCAGGAAAAATGTCCGTTATTAAATTAAGCTTGCCTAACCTAACATGGCTTGGCTAGGTCATTAATTTAAATTAGTTTGTAAATCATATCAAACAGGAAATATTTTACAGTTTAGCAGGAGTTGTAAAAGTAACTTTCATCGGGTGATAATTCTTCATAGTTTGCAAAAGAAGTGACGGGCATAAAATGTACAGTGCGCCATTTTTGTCTGTTATATGTCTGTCTGTCTGTCTATATTCCGGCAGTCAGCAATCTCGCGCCAATTTCAAATTCAGGGCCGTACTTTATGATGTAATAGATTTTATTTTATTATTTTACATTACTCTGTAACAATGATTTGTGACCGGAATGATTTGTTTCAAACTATAATGGAGGACAATATTTTTATTTATTCCTGTGAAGCTTTCTACCTTACTGAATGTATTGCTCAAACAAATTTACACGAAACAAAGTGTCGAGAGGTTAGAATAACATGCGGTTAGCGTTAATGTATCAATGTAGGATATATTTTGCTCTTCACATATAAATTTATCATGTCTACAACTAAAATTGAATGCATGCTTCTTTATAAAATGATGGCATCTATATGCTCTTTACACAGTCAATAATTGCCATCAAATATGTTAGAATTAATTTGATTTGTCATTTCACAATCAACATCGTATGTATTTGTGTTGTTGTGCTCGACGTAAAATTTATTCCAAACGTCTCCTGTAGTTAAAATAAAATATTGAAATATTTGCGATATTATTGAATTTGAAGGAATTAAAAACCTACATACGTTACCACGACGCTTCATCCACCTAGTGTTAGGGTCACAGGTTCTGAAAGAAAATGATAAAACTCCATAGCTACAAGATTTGACTTTGTACGTGTGTCCCTCGTAGACAGGTAAAAATTTATATACCACAGCACGGGGCCTGATATATGTCCCCTCTCTTAATTTCTATCCTTGTGCCTGCCTTCCATTTCAGTGACCGAATGTCTTCTTTAGATGATCTGACAATTAGTGGTCTCACCCTTACCATGCTTATGTAAACCTTTTCAGCTATGCTACGCCTAGTGCCAGAATGTGTGGTAAAACGTTTCTCCATGATTCACTCCACATAATATATAACGTGATTAAAATGCACATGTAGCATTTTACAACCAGTTTGTCTTAAATAGATCTGCTTACCTTTTCAGATTATTTTTATTTATTTATGTAGATTAGATAAAATTAAAAAACGTTATCAATCGTTGTCTTTCAAAACTGTAAAAAAAATTAAAATTAATTTTAAAATTAAAATTTTTCTTAATAATTCAGTATATCAATGTATGGTATATGAGACAAAGTAATTAAGCACATTTTCGTTTATAGAAAGGTGATTGATTCCATCCTCAGGTTACTATGTTGTGTGAGGTGGATGGATTAATTGTTCTGAGGTGATTTTGTTATCAAGTACTCTATTTCTTTCAACGCTTTTACCAGTAACTTTTCTTCAATGCCATTGTTTTTGGTTTAATTTATATGCCTACTTAGGACATGTAGATGGTTAGAAGTGCCGAGTCGGTTCTCCATTAGGAATACGGTATATTAAGCAGTACTTTGGATTTTGGAATATGTTAGATATGCCGTTGTTTCAGATTGACAAAGTACCTTTTTAATATAGGTCTTAAACTGGCTTGCCTTATATAGTATAATTTGGCAAAACTATTCCCCAAATTGTGTGACTGTGCTCTATGTAGAGTCACCTCGCGTTTTGATAAGCCCTTCGTAAACCTCTGTGCGACATGCCACCATTGCCACCTTAGTCCTTGTTTAGACATATTGCTTACTGAATATATTGCTCAATAAAGTTACAAGAAACAAGTAAAGGGTATTTAAGAGCAACTGCCGATGAAACTAAATCAAGTGAAACGTAGGTGCCAAATGTCATTCAAACAATTTGAAAATTTTATTAAATATTCTTTAGGCCCCAGGCTTCAAAATGATACAAAGAGACTGGACTGAAGTCCATTATTAAGTTCGCAGGAAATTTTCTTCTTCAGGTTGGACTAAAGATGCCTATTAGATGCCCTAGTGTTTACAAAGTTACCCACTTCTTTGTTAAATATTTGGCTACAAACGTTAAATATCCGAATCCCTTGAAATATTGGAGGAACAGAATTAAAACCCTGCTTTAAAACATATTCCTATCCCCCTCTTCCTCCTCGTTAGTAAAAACGTTCAGTGGATGTTTCATTGAGATTGAGAGAAACTTCCTACGTGTAGCATTGACAGCGTCAAGATATATCCTCCTAAATATAATTGTCCGAGTACTGACACGTTTTTAGTTACGTTTGTTACAAATTAAACGTTGTCATTTGTGTCTAAATCGTCATTTCCGATTTGATTTCAAATTCAAACAATCAAATTGAACGATCAAAGTGTTCAGTGTAGGTTGGTTATAGATTAAAAATGTATTTTATTTTATAACTATTATTAGTTTGCATTAATATAACAGAATATAATCAGTTTTCCCCGACTGAGAATGTTACTTAAAAAAATGTTATTTTTTCATCATTATACAATGCGGTCCTCTCCAATGTCAATCGCCAGACGTTCGAAAGAATATATATATACATTTTCCCAAAACACTCAATGCCAAAAGCGGTGGTACACTGTAGATTTCCAGGACGGTGAGATTCTCCAAAAGCGGAAGTGGAGTGGCTTCAATATGATTATGATTATGAAACACAGTTATATTCTCAATTGACATTTGTAAATTCAGTTATTCATCGTCATTTAAATCCTCGTTGTAATAAATTTGGAATATGGCTTCGGTCGGAATTTTTCTTAAATCTCTTACACTACCTAATGAAACACGACTTGGGATTATCCTCATGCCCTGAAATTGAAATAGTCCTCTCTTTATATAGTCTTTACGGGACAAGAATGAAATGATCTGCTTAAATTCTCGATTGAAAAAGAAAGACAAAAAAATTGGCATATAGCATTATGGCATACTTTTGCTTCCGGTCACAGTATATGTCCAATATACACCTGTACACCTATGATGACCAATTTTTAATTTAAAATTTCCAGAATTTTATGTACAATAATTATGCTTCTAGCTATATGTAACCACTTGATTTTCTGCACAATTATCAATGTAGCATAATTGATAAAAATGTATGACACGCTGCAAAATATTTTTACAAAAATAATCAAGCAATATTAGTCTTTGCATTAATAGCTAATAATGTGGTGTGAGCTAAAATTTTCGATGTTATATTGGATGGGCTAGGTTACTTCCACTACAACATTCAATTAAAAATTTGCTTCTTTCCAAAGATATGATTTGCATGAGAATGAAATTCATTCCTCTTTTTCAAATTGATATACGCTAGTCAGCCTAATACAATTGCCCTAAGATGCAATTAAGGTTCAATGTGTCTTATCTATTTCAAACCAAAAGTGTCTGTTAATCAATTTATTATCAGCCTTTTACTGACAAGGAAGGTTACCCCTCGAAGAAACTACGAATGATTCCAAATTTTACACAGAATTACATCATTGATAGGTAGTCACTCTCCAGAAATTCATTTTTAAAACCAAAAGTACTTTTTTTTAGTGAAAACGAATTTTCTCTTATTGGAATTTACATGGGGAAAGTGAATGTATCACTTATCCGTATCAGGTATCAACATTTTAACTTCTCAACGTCGAAGAAAAGAGAAGTAACCAGATGATTTTTTCACTAATTCAATATTCAATCGTGATATGAAAACAAATGTATCAGCATACTTAGTCAATGCAGTATGAGTAATTCACATCCTTATCAACATTATGACAATTTTGTGAAACATGTAATATATTTTGTCATAAAATAAAGCCAAAAACGTATTGCTAGATTTTTGACAATTTTAATCGATTTGCAAGTCAATGTACGAGCAATTTCTCAAACAACTCCTCTACAACGAAATGTTTTTCCCACACACGCCCTGCGTTCCGTGGAGTTGGATATTTGTTGGCGTTGTCGCATTCTGACATTTTGTAGTCCAAATTTATTTTTTGTCTCTCGTGGTGAGATATTATTAATTAAACCAATTTTGGCTCCCTGGTTTCGCGAGTCTTCATTTCTTTTGAACTTTTCTTTAACTCCACAAAATCAAATATATTTATGTACTTGTGTATTACATATGTGTATTCCGATGATTATTGTATCTAGAGATTGAGAATTAAATTGTATTTATGTAGTTAGGTTTGATTTAGCGCTTTGAATTCTAAAGGCTGAGCAATGACAACTCTAAAGTTCTCATAAAAAAATCGTTTTTCTAGTTAAGACATAGAATTGTCGACTGAGTGAAAGGTCGTAGATTAAAAAACTGTATACGGTGTTGGCATAGATTTACTTCATTTTTCTTAATTCATCAACTTAAATAAACATTGAAAGTGTCATGATATTTTTCCAAATCTGTGTTTCAATGTAAGAAATGCGGATTGATTCCAAATACAAAGCATTTATGTATATACCTTGATGTACAAACTGGGTGAGTGAGTGGTAACTTTTTATATTTCATAATTAGACTTCCAAACGTCTTGCAAATAATTGTACTCATTCCATTCCATATAGATATATATAATTTATATGCGAGCTGATTGCATATAAATTTATTTATTGTATTATTTATTTATTTATTGTATAAACCAACCATAATTATTAATTACCCATTCACCAAGTATGGCTTGGACATTACTATGAAAACTGTTGCAGTTTTGAAAAATGTCGGCTGCATTTCGCTTCAAATCACATTCAGATAAAAAAGTGTGCAAATGAATGTAATTGCAATCTCCTGTAGTAGCAATCTAAATATATTGGTATCTTCAAGAAAAACTTAATTGAAATATAACAAAATTGGATAATATTCCCTTTTATATTGCAAGCCTCTGAGTTAGAAAATGAAATGCAATCATGATGAAAGTTGCACACATACATAATAATTTGTTCAGAATTCTTTTCTCAAACTTTTGGACACAAGAAACAAATAGTTATTTGTTTATTACGTTTGACCTTGTCTATCCTCACTGTTTTTCTTTGGAATTTGCAAGTTTCCTTTGCCTTGCCCATATCCACAATGCTTTCTACTCAGTTTTCCGTGTGAATTCCATCTTGACAGTTCATGGTTTCAGTTCTGTTCTCCATTCCCAATTTTTTTATTTCATCTTTATTTACCCGGATCATTACAAACTAATGTTTGAAGGAGCAGGTCCAGTTGCATGTGACTAATTTCAAATTAATTTATTGCTTGTTCTGTTCTCTCTCGCTGGCACAGCCTCAGGTCAAGGTATTAAGGGTCATTCTGTTTACCTTGGAATTTGAGTGGTTTGCTGCATGTATATTTTGCGCTCGAATAACACTTCCTCATAAAAATATTAACCTAACCAAATCATCAGTAGCATGCTCTATGACACACAGGAGAATTTTTGTCCGACAATATGATATTAATACAACGGAGGAAAATAATGTTTTTCAAGACAATAATAACGACAAACAATTGATGATTTGATTGCAGCTGCAAAGCGCGTTAGAAGCGCTCGAGAATTTGGCAATTCTGGTGAAAGAAATTTCGTTTAACAGACTTTCAATAAACGTATTGAATTTATAAATCCGTACTAATAAATAATTCTACCAAGTTAAAATTTTAGCATACGTCAAAATCAACCGAAGTTTGCAGCAAGAATTTATTCTCTAGGATTTATTTATCTCATCTGAAAATAAATGCATATGCTAGGCGTGAGTTATAAAATACAAATTCCTTTCTCAATTCTCAATGCAGAATTCTCTCATTTGAATTGATGTCTGTCACGTCGCCAACCACATTCTTTCAATGTGTTGAGTAAGCAGATTGGCTTTTGTATTCTTTTACTTATTTCTGCTCAATCTTAATCCGGTAATAAAAAGGTTTAGATGTCACAGAGAAACAATTTTGTTAGAAAGATTAAGCACAAGAAGAAAGCTTACACTGGTGTCAATTATAATTGTCGTAAACAGACCAACTACCCGTTGGAAAGTACGACTTAAGACTTGGAGATGATGTGTGATGGACTTGGACTAACTTGCACTTAATTAAGTAATTAAATTGGACGGGGACACGGCTTCAACGGTTAAGTTTTCACATTCAAAAGTGTGGAAGTGGACACAGAGTTTATTAATCACACTCAAAAATAATAATCAGTGAAAACAGATTCAAAAAAATACTTGTAATTAATTAAAAAACGCAAAGGGAAAAAAATGCGAGGTTCAAAGAAGCAAGAACAAGCTTCATGATAGTACTACTCTCCACGAGCTCTACTCTGATACTGATACTCAAATCCCAAGCACTCTGGGCTAATAGTGCTACTTGAGTAGAAAACTGACTCAAATCCCAAGCACTCTGGGCTAATAGTGCTACTTGAGTAGAAAACGAATTCGAGGAAGAAACGAATTCATGGAATTGAATTGACTCAAGACGGGTGTAGCTGGAGCCTCTAACTCGAGCTGAAGGCTCGAGTTCTTGAAATTACGTTTTGTCTCACTTGTTTCTAGATTCTTCTCGAATCATTTATAAGGTACATAATGCCTCAAGACCCCTCAGGACATTATAGACATTATAGATTATTCATAATGTACGGAATGTTATAAGACAGGAGAAGACATCATGAAGTCAATCCTCAAGGAATAAGAGGACAAGAACAAAGACAAAGACAAAACTCATGCGAATGACGCTCCACAACAAGACTAAGTTGGGACACAGACTCATATCGCAAAAAACTCCCCAACAATGAAAAAGTCGCGAGTTATTAAAATAAAAAAAATACTTTGCCATGCGTATTTTTGACAATAATACTATACAACTCTGTCTGCCAAATACTTTTGTGAGAGGCGAGAATTCTGCAATAAAATTGGAGCAGAACAAAACCCGGCACACACAAAAAAACAAGTTGGTCACTTTATGCGATGTATGCGAAGTAACTTACGATTAGAAATAAAAAATACACACACATTTTGTTCATCGACCGAAAAGTTTCATGATGAAGGATGGGCATGTTTTAAACAATATCAAAACTTTGTTTCTATGTATGTTCTTGTTTTGAGTTCAATGGTTTTACTATGTATTTTGCTTTTACTATGTCAATCCTTATGCCTAATGATTGATTATGAAGGGGAACTTTAGAAGACATAAACATATTTTCAACGATTCTATGTCACAAACAATGTCTATATTTACGTATGTAAGTAGCAAAGAAAGCGCAACAATGACGATTTACTTTGTTTTCAAATAAATGGAATAATAATTACTGTAATTATTATTATTATGGAATAACATGCTGTCATGATAATACAAAATTTATTATTATTACATCGTCATGTTCTGGTGGGTTATTTTTGTAGTTTATTGCATTAGTCCATCAGAAAATTTTTACTTCGGGAAACAACGGTAATTAAAACACAATCCACGACAAGGTAAACAATGATTTGATTAAATAAATATCAGTGTTACGACAACATTTATATAATTGTATGTATCTACATTTTGGCTCTTTTCTTGGTGAAAGGCTAAGTCTTCTGAGCGGAAATCAAACGAAAAAGATCATAGAAGTCATAGTTCATATGCATATAAACTAAGGAACGATGAAAGATCTTGCTGAACTTTATTCAGAATGAATTTAAAGCTAAGGTTTAGAAGAATAGAAGATTCCTTTGTTATTTAAAACAAATCTCAGGAAATTGCTTTGAGTATTTACATTGCAAAGACAACTTTAGTATTTCCCTTTTCTCCTTGTTTACAAACATAAAAGGATAATCAATCGGTTACTTTCTGAACTATGATATATTACTTAGTAATTCATATATCAATGTAGATATATGAGAAAAACTCATGAAGCATCTTATAGTTTACAGCTTGATTCTGTCTTGAGGTTACTTACTTGCATGAGGATGAGGTGGATAAACCTAATGGTTCTTAGGTGATTCTGTTATAGAATATTCTGCTTATCTTGCTTACCAGTAACTTCGCTTTAATCCCTTTGTTTGTTGGCTTAATTTGAATGCCTACTTGGGACATATCCGGCCATGATGATGTTTAAAAGTGCTTTTCAATTAGGAATAAAGTTGTAGTTTGAGCATCTGTTAAAATTCCCACCGTTTGGTTTCTGCACATTTTGGTTGATCATAATAACATAGGTAATAAGCCTTTCGTCAACCTCTGTGCAACATGCCACGTTAGCCCTTTTTTAGACATTTCTTTTCTGACTGAATGTACTGCTCAAAGAAACTTACACGAAACAAGGAATTGGGAGAGTAAGATAATAGGCGGTTAGCGTAAGTAAATGTATCAATGTAGGATATATTTTGCTCTTCACATAAACCGATATAAGCACCTTCTCAGATCTGTTAATATTATTTACTAAACAAAAATTTTTGTGCCTCCCGACTCAACTGAAAATGAAGGTAGAGTCAGTAAATGATTAGTAGAGAATGATTAGAATGATGATGATGATGAAAATTCCAGGTTAAAAAAATAAACGAGACAGAAAAAAAATCAAAATCCAATCAACTCTTTTGCTTACCACTTACCACCCTCCTTTCACTTAAAGAAAATTATTCAGTTAATTTTTATTGTTGGTTCCTTTGACCAGCCCCAGCCGTTTTGAAATAAGCGGTGCCACGTGCCACTAAAGCAATCTAGTAATATTGCAACCATATCGCTGCAGTTTTTTATAATAAACATAATACATATAAGTAAAATATCTGTCGATTGCCAATTTAAGTCTGGTTTTGATCCCTATTTGTTGAAGTTTACTTAAAATCGATTAAGTTTAGTGTTACGTATTTATTTATTAATATTCTAATGTAGTATAAAGAGCATTTGTTAATGTAGCAATATTTTGGTAGAATACATATTATTTACTGCTTAATGCAGTTTTAGAATATTTACTAACTTTAGAGAATCTTTAAATAATGCAGTATTTTATGTGAAATTGAAAAGTTTGCTGGTGAGTGATAAAGTGGTCAAAGTGATCACTTGACAAATGAAGCCTCAATTGTTACACAACATATTATAACGTATCACATATAAATCCTGCTTCATATTTATCTAATTTAATAAATAATAAAGTTATAATATTTTTGCTCATGATGGAACACACGTATTACAGATATAAACAAGCTAATGAAATGAATTTAATATATTTTAGCTACATATGTATAATGACTAAGTAATAAATAAATAAATATGGTTAGATAATTTTTTAATTGTAAATGTAATCGTAAACTAACAAGTTAAAATTAGTTACGAATTTTATAATGTAAAAAATTGACGTAGAGATATATATTTCATGCATATAAAACTTATGATGAAAAATTCATGCTGTTCGAAAAATAAAATTAAATAAGCAAATTAAATTCTAACATGTACGTGTTCGGTTGTCGCATTATTTTTTTCTGGTATCAAGAATCATACACTATTTACATATAACCGTTCATGCTTTTATAAAACTAAATGCCGCGTTTGCAATAATTCATCTTACTAAACAAAGTTACTTAGCTCTTCTCTACAAATCATAGGAATCATATTCGGTTCACAAAAATATACTCATCATAACCATCCATCGGTGATCAAGAACGGAGTGATTGAAAGGAACCAGGCACACTATATTTATTGTAATCATCTTAATTTTATTTGTCAATGAACCAACAAATCCTTCATCTTCATTAACATGACATCATACAAAACTCAGCAGCTCAACCATTAACTCAAAAGATCCTCTGAACCACTCGATCAAAAATGTTTATGGACAAAGGTAACCATCACCAGCGATGAAAATAGAGAGCGAAAATTACATTTGGGTATTCGAAGCAACTAAATCAAACACTAGGTAAAGAAGAATACTTTATGGTAGTTGGTTGGATAGCAAGTTATGAACAGAGAAATGAATGTGACATCTAACTGAAAACAAAAATGCATAAGAAATGCAACGTTGCTTCAACAAAACTTAATAATAAAAGCAGCAGATTACGTAAGATTCTTACCGACATAAAATATTCTGTCATAAAACAAAGCAAAATGTGTTTGTTCAGTGCGGATGGGAAAAATATAATTTCTCATAATATGATCAACGGTGCATAAAAAGCGGCAAGCGAGCTAAATATCGAAAGTAAGAATGATTTGAAATAATGCTATTCATGCTCATTTAACTTCTACGATTTAACCATAATAAATGAATAACTGTGTCTTCGGCGCAGAGTGGAGTGGCGATATTATACATAATTTTATTTCTATCAAAGCCAAATTTGCAGATGTCAAGGAATCTTGCGATAAGGTTGATTTTTTACAGAGACCAACAAAATTAATCCATTTATAAGTGTTTTGTCCAAATACTTTCCAAATTCATATTATGCATAAGCATCCTGTCATGTATGTATTGAGTCCATCTTAAAACACACACGTCAGTGTCAGACGATAATTTTTGAACCAAGCAATACTGCTGAAAATCAGGGTACAAAGACACCATGATCGCTCATTGTAAGTCTTATACATAGTAAATCAACGATGTAGCTCTGGCTTCTTCTCTCCACTTCATTTGTTAAATATACCATCATGATATAGGCAGAGACAAAGAAAATACTGCGCAGTTGGGAAAGAAAAAGCTAAGAGACACAGGCTAATTTTGGTAAAGCTTGGCTTTGATTCATCTCACATCTCACAGGAGCAAAGACTCAGCTCATTATAATTCCAGCCTTCTGTGAGACAACATCTCTGGTTAAAGTGAAAGTACAAGCAACCTGCAGAGTGGTCCTAAACAAGTGATTTTTTATTTTGAAGTCTCAGTAATAAAAATTTGATTATATTATATTTTCTTTTTGTGAAAATTGCGAATAAAAAGTTTATATTGTTAGCTGAAACTTAATATAGAGAAATTAATCAAAATTTGGTTACAAGAAAGGACGTGAATATTCTCGTTTGGTTGCATTGAACAAGGTAAGCCCATTTCTTCAATTAAATTTATTAAAACATTTAATTTGCAATTTATTTAATTTATACCGATTGAGCACCAAACCAATCATGCTCGCAAAAAAAATCACAAAACTTTAATTATATAGCCATTCACAATGAATTTCATCTCACATTACACTAATTTACGTCCAATGGCTAAAAATAATCATTTTTAGGAGAATTTTTTGAAATGAGGTTTGAAGCCTATGGCCGGACTAATACACGATAGCGCTTTCATTTTTATTATGTTTGCTCAACTGTCTTCAGTGTTTAGTGTAAAAATTTTAGAAATATTTCATGATGCCAAAAAGAAAGTTGAAACAAAATTACATAGCTGATTTTAGTGAACCAGTTATAAACCCACAGGTCTTAAAAGGAACAGGCATCAAAAAAGTATTCAAATCAGTTTACCCCAGATTTATTTTGTTGTTGCAATTTTTCATTATTAATACTGTATGTAGCAACGAGTTTAGACTACAGCAAATCATAAATAATACGACCGAATTGCAGACAAAAGGTTACACTTAGCGAATACGAGTTTTGTAGTCCTTTCCAAATCCGAAAGAGAAGCATCGTCTTTTTTCATATTCCTTCGTCTGTCGTCAGAAAAATTGGGATGACCATGAACACTATTACTATTATACTTTAATAAAGCAGCGGTCGATTTTTGTCGCAGGAGATTCTTTTACTGTTTTCATGTACAAACATAATCTATACATTTCATGCTACGTTTTCTCTGTTAATTCAAAGCTACTTTTGATTCAGCTCGCCTTTCTGTCACAGAGATCAATTTTTCATTTTCCCTAAACTGAACTTTTCTAAAATCGTTAGGGATAAACAAAGTCATAAAAATTAACGACCCATTTTGGAAAGGACATTCCAGAGGACAGACAGTTCATACTTCATTTCTAAATAACAGAGAGGATTATGTTGTACATGAATGAAACAAATCCCGAGAGTCAACGCAAAGCCATTAGGTAGAGATGGTGAAGGGTGGAAATAGCTTATAGCATGAAATATTTTTTTATTTAGAAAAAAAATCTTTAATCTTTTGCCACCTCAGCGTTCCTAACTCAAAAAGTTGATATTGTGATGCTGACATCATGATTGACCCTCACTTTCTCACACTCTTGGAGTGAAGTGAAACAATCTTTTAGTGTTCATTTGTTTAAGACTTTGCAGCTGCACTGAAACGATATTTTATTATTGTTAATATCTGGCTCTCTGAATATTTGGACTTGGCTTAAATTGTGAAAAGTCATCTTCTTTTTTAGTAACTATATAAAATCAACACTTCAACATGAAATAAAATGTACTTATAAATAGAGCAGAGATAAATATATGTAGAGTAGCAAAGGGCTTAGTTAATGTACTAATTCAGTAGAATAATGTCAGGCCTAACATCGTAGTAGATTAACAAGCAGTGTATATGCAGTGCATATGAGTCATGTAACCTCCAAAGTTTACATGAAATTGCAAAAACGTTTTATAATTATAAATGTCAAATGATCTGCTCGAATGTAGTTATCCTAAAAAACCATGCTGTTGAAACTTAAAAGTTGATTTGCTTTTTCCTTTGTGCAATTAACATTTTCATAAAAAATATTAACTATTTCTTTCTTTTTGTAACGTTGAAAATGAATATTCTTTTATTTCATCTGTATGAATTATCTGGCCGGAAAAATAGTTAATCTTTTAACCTTGTTTGAAGCTGTGGGGAGTAGAATTTTTTGTAAAGTTTTATTGTTATCTTGTCGTCTTGAGATTTTAGCTTAGATTTTTTTATCAGTACAAAGTCAGTTTTCAAACTTATGTCACCAAAATCAGTCGGAAATTTTATTTATTTTTGAGAGGGGAGAAATGACATTTCTAAATTTGCTTAGAACTATAATAATCTAGCTAGGAGGCAATGCACAAACTCGTGGAGCAGCAAGTAGCCTATACAGTAACAAGGACGTGGAGGAGCTGATTTTTTTATTTTAGTGAAACTCATATAACAATGTTATGTGGATATGCAAAATAAATTCTCCTTAAAATTTAATATTTTTTTAAACTATCATTCTACATGGTTCACATTTGTTTGTACAAGTATAAGTCTGGTCAAATTGACTCACTTTGCAGCTACACATAATACAATTTATGGGTTGTACTCAGGAATAACACCAACATACAACAAGCTTCAGTTTTTGTTAAATACGTCTGTCTGTGAATGCGAGAAATACCATTGTGTGATAATAAATGATTATCAGCAAATCATCACCAGCTTAATAATTTTTAACGGCGAAAGGAGAAGAACGAGGGACATGCCATTGAGCATCTCCATTCTCCTTTAATTATTAATCTTGACTGAACAACGCACAAAATCTGCACAAATTTTTACGTAAAAAATGTTTTATTTTTATTTCAGCAAATCAGAAATATAAAGCAAAGTCTTGCAACAAAGTAGGAAAAAAGTCCTTCAAAAAAAGGAAACCAATCTACAGCAATTAATTGGTGAGTGTATTGCTTTATATTTTAACGTATGAATTATTGGTATTTCAAAGAAATCTCATGTCTTACTACATATACATAAATAAAATTATTGCAGCTTGCAGCAAACAGATGATAAAAATGGATGTCTCATCACATCTGCATCTGCATTGGCGACTACTCGGTAAGTAAACACTTCCATATTATTCAAAGGTTGTTAGCCATACACATTTTAGGACCATTTTACATTTTTGCTGTAATTGAGTTATCAATGCTCGTTGTTACGTTGGTGTTGGTATCAAATAATACACATTGTACATTAATTAATTTGATACTCCATACTGTAAAATTTAGATGCACCTTCCAGCACTACCGATCAACAATTGTGCATGTGATCCTAAACCATGCAGTACTTTGGTTGCTCCTCTACCTCTACCCACTGGTTATTAACCTGCCTGACGCAGTTACTTGCATCTACAGATGGAACTAAAAATGAGTATCCATAAACTCACCTATTACGGTAAAATGTTTGGTTTTATTTTGAGATTTTGCCCTTCTTTGTTGTCATGTGTGTTTCATTTAGTTTTTTTTGTGGGCTAATTGCAAGTTGTCTCGTTTTGCCCCACAGTCCCGTAATCTAATTTATTAATTGTTTTTTTAATCATCCCAGCTCTCAAATCACCGTTTTCTAAATACAACTCTCCAAACTGGAAGCTCAGCTAAACAAATCTCATCAAATCAACGCGGGTGATGGTGAAAAGGACGGATGCAGCGGAGGCAAGAAAACATCAACAGGTTTTGCATTTTATTACATAATTTAGCTTTCATACTTTAGCTCCTACTTTAAATAGTCTGTTAATACTAGTAGGTAGTTAGAATATAGAATTAAAGTGTTAATTAATTAGAATTAAGTTGTAATTGGCAATCCAGCTAAACCAGCAATGCAGCGATATGGTTAAGTTAAGTTCTCTTGGTCATCAAGTCTTAAGTTTACCAAACGTTTTGAATACTTATAGAAACAAGTTCAAGTTATACCTCACTGCACCCTGAATATGTTACATGCAAGCGTGAAATGTACGCGGTTTTATGAATCAAGTATTGTCGTTTTTTCCAATTCGCTATTTATAAATAGAACACAAAATTTTTTGTTGATTTAGTAAAATATTTGTTTGGATCATCTATTTGCTTGGTTTCTTGTTATATTTACAATTTCCAAATTGTATCGAGCTTTAAAACACACTTTGGCTGCCGCCAGGGTGAACAATTGCTAGCGGAATCATTTCTTTTTCACCATCGTTTTATGTTTCGCAAAATGAGCTTTCAAAGCTTGCAATGTTTGTGCATAATGTAATGTACATGCATATTTCAAATATTAAACAAATATTTATTTTAATGTATCCGTTCTCGCTTGCAATTTGTCCGTCATATAATGATATCAGTATCTCTAGTGGCGAAATTTTCAACAAAAGTTTTAATTTTTTTAATTAAATTATATTAAAGAGTAGAGTAAATCCTTATAAAACTGAATGAAGAATAGAATAGAAATAAAGCAAATTATTCATTTTTTTGCATCTATCCTTCTATGGAAGCCAAAACGCAGTACCTGTGGAACATGTGTCCACAAATGAGTGTGCAGATCTAAATTTTGTTGTGGTATTCCGTGTTACCCACGTCAGTAACTTGTATAAGTCCTTTAAGATTCAAAGTTGCTTCCAAGTCCAAGGAGCACGACGAAATTACTCCACTTCTGCTCATTGTCGTAAAATATAAAAATTTTAATCTCGTTAATGTAGTTGGATCTAATTGGTCAGTAACTAACTGAATTTAATTTTAGATTCAATTTTTAACTTTGACTTATTTAAATTATCTAGTTGAAGCTGGCCTATGTACTGAACGGTAATAGATTCGAAGGCTAAACAAATATTAGTTTTTTGAAAACACGATGGCTACGTTTCCGGGCGACTACTGGCAAACAGCTTGTTCCATGTGTGCTATGGGAAGACTCCTACTCCTAATTTTACGTTTCGCTAAGAGTTTTATTCCAATGCCTAGATCTTAAATTTTTTGTTTCTTTCCGTAGTTTCTGCATATCCACATATTTACATTTCTATGGTTCAGAGACTTTCCAGTCTGCTTTTTATTCTTTAGCCCGACGGTTTGTCATCTATGTTAACATTCACGATGTTGTGTAATGCTGTAAGAGTTTAATATTTTGTTCTCCAATCATGGTGCGCTGATAACTAGTAAATAAACCAATGTGGACCTTAGTTACAGTAACGATGTGGTCACCATGTCAAATGAGTCTTGCAAATGTGAGATAAATTAAATTTTTAAAATTTAATTTAGATATACTGTCAATTTTTGCTTTGTTTGGAGAAGAAACATTCGACGTTTCTTTGCCAATTTAAGTTAGCAATAGTTTTCTTCTCCGCCGAGGCCGAAACCGAGAATGCTACTTTTAGATATTGCGGGTTTCATCTCAAAATGGGGTAGTCCAAACAAATAGAGAAACCATTTTTGTTTATTTTACTTACTTATATCAATTTTGATGCAAATGTATTACATCAATATTTTACGCATTCATAATCTTTAGCCATATGTGATTTTTACGTATTTATGTTTTCAACGCGAGTGGGCCATAAATCGTGGTCTGGGCTGCACTTTACAAGCATTCTTTTGCCTTAAAGGCAACGCCTACCTATAAAAGGTGAGAAACGGAACGTCAGACACTTTTATTGAGTGTTGGAGGTCCTTCTCGTAATTGATAGGGAATTCTTCATAGAATGAATTCATTAAATGTGTACATGGAGATTATTAAAATTAATGCGCTTCTGAGCTATTACAATTTTTGTTTAATAATAATTCAACGTCATGTTCTTAAGAAAGAAATTTTAGTCTTTCTAAAAGCCGGACTTTCTTGAAATTTATGTGATAATTCTGATTTGAGGCGAAAGTGACACTTTGTACATTTGCCATTGGAACTCTTTGACTCTCAGATTGCTTTTGTCGTAGCGTCTGTTGGTTAACGGGACCGGCAATAAACATCTGCGTATGGATAATTAATCCGAATTAATTATAATGTAGTATTCTGCACTGCAGAGGTTTAACACTTCATTGTAGCGCGTTCGAAACATTTTCGCTTTACGATTACGTATAAACACTGTACAACTCTCAACGTGCCTTTCATTCCTCAATAATTCTTAACCAAATAAATTACTTGCTAATTGCTCATTTCATTTCTCCATTCAATTACGTCAGTTGTCATTGCTAATGTAAGGCAATTCAACTTTACAGAATGGGGACTCTATAAAAGTCCAACAACTTGTCGCCAAGATTTATTTTTGTTGTTTTATTATTTACAATGTTTTGTCTACAACTCATACTTCCACTTCTACTTAGGTTATTTCAGCCTTTTTCACTTACATTAATAATTCAATAATGATTACTAAAATATAAAGTGGAAATGTATCCCACAAGATGTAAACTCA
The DNA here is from genome assembly GCA_021029165.1 of Cyphoderus albinus. Classification (NCBI taxonomy): domain Eukaryota; kingdom Metazoa; phylum Arthropoda; class Collembola; order Entomobryomorpha; family Paronellidae; genus Cyphoderus; species Cyphoderus albinus. Next base: position 3,908 of record VYYJ01002335.1, on the reverse strand, counting down.
TTTGTATTTAATACGTAACAATAATATATGAAGCTATGTCACCGGAAACATAAAGCAATCAATATAAATGATAGAAACTCGATGGGTACGGTATATGTCTTTTTAAATACGAACCTACCTCTAACCACCCAGGCTATTGAAACTGCTTCCTTTACTATTTTACCACTAGCAATAATAATATTCCATTATTAATTATTAGATCACTCGAGTGAAGTTAATTTTCATCGCTGATTGCCAATGCAAAGCAATCGTGTAAAGTTTTAACTTTGAAAACGTGGGCTCAATTTATGTATGCTATTTGTTATTTTCTCGAGTTATATAAATTTATTTAAATTACTGTGTAACTTGCAATTACAGCTGACCGTTTCAACTATTATGATTTAACCTATAAATATCTTGCTGATGCTAAATGTAGGGAAGTACTGGAATGGCTTGCAGCTAGTGAACTAGACGGAGGAACATTACTTAATGATTTCAATTCTCTTTCCTTCTTGTCGTCATTGTCGAGTTTTATTTAATATGGTTAACATACTCAAACAATTAGTGGTAGAACAGTATTAGTAGGCACAGAACAATTATGTTCCTAATTTGGATTCTTACTTAAGCATCACGGCATACTTCAAGCGTAGCGTCTTCCTCGACCCCAACTATTGCAAAAGGTTTGAGATAGTACCATTGGAACTGTGTCCAGAGCTGTAATCTGAATGAAAACAAGTAATCTTATTAGTTATTAAATTTTAAAAGTTTTCTTAAACTATCAGCATTGCCGTAAAAGTGCCAGGTCCACAAGATTACAAGACCAACATTTGGTGGCACAGCAATTTCATTATTTTACAAAGCAACCTGCCAAATCTGTTATAATATAATGCTTGACTAGTAACTGCACTCGTTTTCGCAACTCACAATTCTACAGGCACCTGAACTTTTCAACAATCACTTTTTTGTTTTGTTTTTCTCTACTTTTTCCAGATTCAAATGATCTGGTCACAACTTTTTTCCAGCTAGTTACGCTTGTATAGATATAAACAGTATATTTTATTTAGCGCGACACTTTCAATTTTGGCGCTGGTGGATACTAGCATGAGGTTGTCTTTGGCCCTTCCGCTTATATATGTTTGTCAAATGACTGAAAAGAAAACAAACTAAGTAAAAGGGAACAAATTGAATATACGTAATCGGGATATTACTCCAGCTTTTTATGCATAAAATAACACACAAATTTTGTTTGTTTTGTAATGGTAATTACATACATTACCCGAGACAATGCCATTATTTCTGATGAGTGAAAAGGAGGTACACCATCCACCTTATCTACTCCGATTATCTAACCGCTTTGTTCCTTGTTATAATTATAATCCAGATACTGTATTTTTTTGACAGGATAACCGAGTTGTAGAACATTTTATAGCTGGCGTCATGGTGAACAATTGCTAACGGAATCAATTATTTCACTATCGTTTTATGTCTTGCAAATTGAGCGTGCCAATCTTGCAATGTTTGTGCATAATGTATTGTACATACATAAGTATTTAATTAAAAGATATAGTTGAGCAAAACAGCTAAAACGTTTCTAAGAATTTTCGGAAAGAAATATTTGAAATATATGCTTTTCATTTTTATTGTTATGTGTTGGCGTTAGGTTCCTTTCATTGTGCCTCTCAGCTTGTTTTTTATTCGCCGTACATTTCAATGTTAAAATGAAAACAATATTTTAAAAATTTAAAAGGGTGTCCTTAGTCCGGGCCATCAGTAACGTTTCCGAAGGTTATCACTAGTGCGACTGTAATCAAAGTGTCAACTGAGTGGTTTTTTTATGATGCTCAGTTGGAAAGGGCACATGTGGCGCCCCTTATTTTTAATTTGTGTCAACATTGCACCAAGGCCCATTTTAGAAGCGTCAATGTGGACGACTTGCTGAAGGCAACTATTATGATGTGCCAAACATGGGGGATGCGTAAGATCGGTCCTCAGGGTCTGAAATGTTTGTTTGAACTCCGGGGTCCAAAACATTTTTGATAACTAAAGAGCCAAGTTGGATTTTAGATTTAGTAATAGTAACGGCGTTGTCACCGTTATGTCAAATGAAATTTGCAAATTCAGATATAATATTGCTGTTCATATTTTGCTTTATTAGCAATAACTTTCTTATCCGCCAATACTTTGAGTTTTAATTTCAGATTTTTAGCGGATTTACTCTGGAGTGCGTTTCATTCAAATCGGCGATGGTTCATACATACATACATAAAATTTTACGCTGCTGTTGGTATCAAAGTTTTAAAAAAATTAAAAAGGATGGAATAAAAATGTGACTCAAATATGGTTGTTGAACAATTACATCTCCTTCCGCAGTTATTACCTCTTCTGTTTCTTGTATCTTGGAAAGCTAATGTACAGCTTTGCAGAAATGGCATTTTAAATATTGGGTATATAATTATGAGAATAAAAAAAGGGTAGTGTACAAAATAACTTGTTTTTGATAAACTGCGAATATTAAACATTTATTCACAAATGATTTTTGTGCAAGGAAAACAAGATCACAAACCTTAATTTAATTTTTATTTGCTTAAGTTCCTTTCTCTGGATCCTTGCCACTGAGCGTTGTGGCCCTGTAACAATAAAAATATAAACAACAAAATACAACAAACTTCGTTAACTCCGTTTTTTAAGTCCATTCAAAATGGACTGAAATGATATAAATAAAAATAATAAATACATGTGAAATGTGAATAATAATAAATGTGATGTATACTTTCAACACATTTAATAAATAACCTCAAGTGAGATTTTTTATTCTGTGTCCGGTTTTGATACGTATTGTATCTGTGAATGACTTCCTGCCCGGCGAGGCAACCTCCGACTGCACCAACGAAAAAGGGGACAATATCCCGCAAAAAAAACGGGCTTGACCTTTCATTTCGGTTCTCATCAAAACAGGTGTCAGGAACGATGCTGTTAGCCTGCTAGCTAACACACTATTGTGTGTGTGTAAGTTAACATTGCATAAGCATATATCAGCTGCCTCTTCTAATTTCGTTCGGACAGCGACAGCCAGGCAGTCTTGTAAATGAGATGTATATGTGATTTTACTTTGTTTGCCTGAAAGGCTGCACATAAAAATGCATGCAATGCAATTTCCGGCCACGGGGAGTTCGGATTACATTATAGATAATAATGTCAATTGTCTTAATAATACGTACCTGGGTCTAAAATCGTTATAACTTTATAAATGGTTGTTTGAAAAAGCGTCTTAAATTTAAATCTAATGCAATATAAAAATACAAACGTAAAGCCATAATTGCAATTTAATTTAATTTAGCGCACGCCGCCTTTGATGCCTCTTCCCTTTGCTTTTACTTCTGCGTTCCCTCTGCGTTTTCCCGACGCCTATTACCCCGACAGTCAACAGGCTAATTTTGTCACTTCGCATGTTAAAGTTTGAACTTTTATTATTCCTTTAATAAACATGAGCAACTCATTTAAATAGACTAGGTAAACGATGACCATTTCATGATCTTCTTTCTCCACTTTTGATTTACATCTCTCTTTACTATTATATCAGATTATAGTAAAATTCTCAAAGAGAGGGTTTTGTGTCATTCTGCTTTTAGTTTGTAGATTGGCTTTTCCGACCAAAGGTTTTCTTTACTTCATTTCTCATGTCTGCGAAACATTCCCGTGCGTTCGAAACATTTTTGCTGTACGACTACGTACAGACACTGTACAACTCTCAACGTTTCTTTTAAGAAAGTGCAAAAAAGCACGAGGATTTAAAATTATTTAAAATGCTGATGCAGTTTAATATACATAATTTACATGCATATGGAAATGTGTGACAGTCACAATCACGAACGCTTTACGCACCCACTCTAAGCTTTATATTGATTTTATTTGAAATATTTCTTTGGATT
>VYYJ01002334.1:0-22363 GCA_021029165.1 Cyphoderus albinus | reverse complement strand
TGCTCTCTCTCTCTGATCTGGTCGTGGTCGTTATTTTATTCGAAACCTGCACTAACCGCGATCACTTCACTATCGCCAAAAATACTTTGTGGCCAGAAAAAGACGAGCCACGACAGTAGATAACTTGTTTTTAAAACCCACCATGTGCAGAAAGAAGGAATCGTCAGTCGTAGTCATAATAAGTTTTAACATTATTTTTTAAATAAAATCTTGCACCATGGAGGAGCACCAAGCAGCGAACGTGTTAAAGCAACCGCAGATTTTTTTCTACGCATTTATGCATTGTTGTTATTATGTAGTCACTGGCTTTTTAAAACCACGACCACTTTTTTATTGTTATTTAAAAACGATAAATGATCATAAAACAGCTTATCATCGGAAAGTGTCAAAGCTAAAGTAAAAGTTCTACCTCCGTCCGTAAGAAATGCAAATTCCTTTCCTTTTATTTTATAAAGTATGTACGAAGAAGGAAATTTTTGAGCATAAAGAAAAGGATGAACGAACGAATGTGAGATGCATGCCATGCGAAAAAATGTGGCGTTGGCGGTTGAGTTGCGATTTAATATGTTTATGATGCGTTTCATTCAAAACCTCTTTTATGGTCTTTCTTTTGTAAAAAAGGCTCGGCTTTTGCTTAAATAACAACAAGCAGAAGTGACAAAATTCTCTTTGTGCAAACAAACGTGAATAAAACTTTGGAAGAAAACTGGTTGACAAAACAGATTTACAATGATATCAAAGGAAAGATTTTCTTTTCATTTTTAGGCAAAAACATCAAAAATAATAATAACGTAGTAAGTAATAAAATAAATTACATATCCAAAACTGCGGTAATAGAATTACACCACATGTGACATTTTCGATAAATGTATTACAACTTTTACATATTAGAAATTAGAATTCTACAAAACGATTGCTTGTTTTTTTTCTCAACATTTTCATATCCCTTTTATAATAATATCATCTTTATGCAACGTATCAATTAAATACAAAATCCCTTCCTTTATTAAAAATCCATTCCATTGCTACCTTCACATTTAGCAAAATAAAATATCATCATCTTAACTGTATTAGTCTGCTCACAGTATTTAATGACGATGATGAACTGACGAGTACTGAAATTGGTAATCACAATCATCGGGGTCCTGTTTACAGCGCCAGGTAATCTCATCGATTGGATCCAGAGGCGGATTTCCATCAGGGGCCTCGCAAGCAACCAACGTTGTGCTGAAGGCGACTTGGCAGGCGTCACTCAGACCTTTCAGAGTTAAATCCACTGTCTCAGCAAGAAATCTGTCCACGATATGGAAGACGAACCAAGTTCCATTTCCGCCAAGGGAGAGTTTGATAGTTCCAATTGGTTCTTTCACTACTTTTGATCGTCTGTAAAAGCCAAAGAAATTAAAAAGAATTACAAACTAGTCTTATCAATTAAAATCACTAAAAATCATAGAAAAACAACGATAAATATCACTAGTGAAATAAATAAAAAGTAATGGAAACATACTTGAGATCAAAATGCGTTATTATGAACATTAACTCCTGGATGGTACCGTCGCTTCCGGCCTTGCTGTCCACGATCACCGTTATTGCTGATTTGGTCTGCTGCTTCACCTCGTGCCAGAGAGTTTTTAAAAATTTCTTTTGAGTTTCGGGATTTCCAAAATCCCTGTCAGATTCCGGCAGAGGCAAGCCCTGATAAACCCAATCCTCCTTTATCATCGCAATCATTTTAAATTCTCAGCTGTAAACTCAGTAAACTGTCGATTAAAATAAACTCAAATTAAGTTAAACTGAACTTAATCGCCTAATCACTTTTTTCTTTGTCTTCACCACACAACGACTTTTAATAAGCTCTATTAATGAATTATTTATTATATTAAACAATTAATAACAGGTCCAGTTTAAAAAAAGTTTCTTGCTGTAGCTGTAGCTGTGGTGTGTAATGAAATGAAATGCATGCTGTAAGCTGGCTGTTTGTGCAGCAGAGCAGAAGGCAAAGACTCACACACGTCCCACCTCAGCACAACAGAGCAGAAAGAGCAAGTCCGATCGTAGATTTTCAACGGTCAGCAATTATTGTCGTTGTACACAAAGTCGTCGTGACGTTTATTTCACTCAATGACTTCAAATTAATTAATGCCTCCTAGTAGGAGGCTCCTGCCATGAAATTGGAAGTGTCAAATGGCGTGATTTTTCAAACATTCGAAACGAACAATGAGTGATTTATAGATTGCAGTAGGCCAATTTCTTCTGATTGATCTGATCTTGGTATCAATTCTTGATTGTTTATTGTATAATTTTTGGACATGAAATGTGTACTTTAGGTAGTTTTTAATTAATTATTGAATTATGATGATGATAATGAGGACGTATAATGTGTGCATAGTGCGTACTCTTTTTGAACGGTTAGAGCTCCCCGTGCATAAACTTTCGATTGAGTTTCTCCCAGTCTCGCTTGGTGGTGTACTTTTGAATGTCGATTTTGTGGATGTCTGGAGGCGGCTCTTCGGGTGGATGCAGGGGTAGTTTCCCAGTGCTGTTGAGACCTTTGGGGAACCGGAACTTGAACCACTTGATACGAGCCAGGTTTTTCACTACTGTCCCAAGCCGCTCCAGTTGTTTGTTCGTGAGCCATCGTAGAAATCGTCCCACTGTCACCTTTATTGTTAAAATATAATTTTAATTTATGCAAGTTTAAACTTTTTATCGTAGTATAATGAAAATAAATGTTGGGGGCTAAGGAGAGGAAGATAAGGTTTACCTGAAACAGGCCTGATGTCCGATGGTACGCAATCTTCATGTTGAATTGGCTCTGTGTACTGGAGATTGCACTCACCACAATTACAATTTCCGGGTTAAAATATGACAGATCTGGTCTTTCCGGTCGAAGGGTTATCCAGTGACCGTCCGTTAGTTCCGCAATTCTGTACACGACTTCATGTTGGCCCAGAAAAGGGAGATTAATGATGCCGTAATAGCGTTTTCCAATGGTCAGGTTTCGCTTGTCAAATCTGTTCGTTCGGAGCTGGGTCACCCATGAAAAGTACTGAAATGTTTGCAGAAATGAAAGTATGAAGATGTACAACGAGAAAGAGAAGTAAAGGGAAAATGAGTTTTCTTACCTTTGGCACATTTTCAGGCTTTGTCACTAGGTCAAAGAGAAATCTCCGTGGAACGTCGACTGCAATGTTCACTTCCGGCTGTTTGTACCTGGGATTAAGGTTTGTTTTATAGAGAACCATCATTCCACCAGCCATAAAGGCAATTAAAAGCCTAATGCCTAGACCGTATCTCATGATTAGAATTCCCTACGTCTTTTAAACAGTTTTCATTGATTCTACCAGGAAATTGAGTTGTAAGTTGCAAGGCAATAAATGCATGACTAGTTCATTTTGTACGTGCGGAAAGCTCTGATCGTCTGAGGAAAAGTTCAACTTCATGCACACTAACCTCCTGGAAGAGCTTGCAAATAAAACTAGGACAAATTATAACCTTATACTGTCTCATGATAAGTTGTAGTCGGTGAACAGGAAGACAAACCGATATACGCTACAATTACACACAAAAGTAGTAAAAGAAAATCGATTGTAAAACAATTTTATTGATTTTCACTAAATTATTCATGCAAAGTGGATAAACCAACTCTGACTTTGTCCTTTTGTTGTTTGTCCATCGCTTCTTCATCAAAGGAATTGCGATTGCGACCTACCCCTACTTGTTTGCTTTAACACTACATGCTACGGAATAAACACTCGCTGTGAGTAACTTCACAGTTTCTCGCTGAGTGGAGCCGAGCGCAGTGGCAAAGCAACTTTGCCAAGCTTTGGCGTTCGATTCAGGTTGCTTCAAAATCATGTCACGTCTCTGAAGTTATAAGCTTTCTTACCGAACTTTTGAATGAAAGATATTTAAATATACAAAGAGCGGCCTTTTATTAGGAAAAAATCATCGAAACACAGCTCACTTTTTCCCATTTCCAATTTCTGTAGTTTTCGTTCCCAAATGCCTAAATCGAGACATTTTTGGCATGAGCAATATGAGCATTATAACTTCTTGGTTTGTCTGCAGGTAATGTTATTCTGTTTGTAATTTGACTATCTCAAAATCAGAAAATGGATAAAATCTGAGATATCTATGCAAAAATTTCAATTGGTCTTGATAGAGAAAGAATTTAAAGATGAAAAAGAACTAGATAAAGTCAGTATTTAATATTGAATGGGTAAATTGAGACTTAAAGGAACAAGCAGAAGCATGAATCATAAATTATAGCGTAAAAGAGTACGACACTTCCTCCTACACGGAACATTAAAAGGTGGCATCTTTCCAGGAGAGGGCTTATCATCGGCATCAATTTGTGGTATGAAACCGAAACCTCTGAATCATCAATGTTTCAATACATTAAGCAGAGAAATCGTAGATATGTAAATAAGGTATATTTGGAATAAACAACTAAATATTTTGCCGGGTCTGCGCCACTTTTCTTCTATCTTCATTCAATCACTCCCAAAAAAAGTTCCATTCACGACGAAATCTAAAATGGCTCATTAAGAAACGTGTTAATGTACTTGATACACACACTACATCGCAAAATCGAACATATCAGCCAATTTGCGTGTATTTTTATTATTTTCTCCTCTTCTTGTGTCACATAAAAATTGCATTGATTCAAGCTAGACATAAATTGTGCCCGTTTTCCACAATGAATTATGGAACAAACATAAGAGACAAAAAAGCTGTGTACCATCCTGAATTTCTTTACAGTCACTCCTACTCGCGTTCCCTGCCTAACCCTAGTTATTTCGTCACTCAAACTCAAAAATTTATTAATATTAATAAGCTTTTCATTTCAAAACTGCCTTCAAACTTGTTTCTAGTCATGATCAAGGTCATTATGAAAATTAAGTGTTCAAAGCATCATCATCACATTTCATTCATTAAATTGATTGGAAATGTAAAAACACTCATTTGTTGATATTTGCAACAAGATTTGTCAGTCTGCAGGGACAAGTAATAATATCCATTGCAGTGTTTTTTACACAGACAATAAAAGAAACAAACCTACTCGTGCTTTGCTGATAAATCCTTAATTATGTTTATTTAGGTGTTTTGCTGCGCAGAAAACCGTAAACGAATGTGCCATATTCCATATTTGTTACAGAGTTTATTTTGGAATTGAATGAGTGTTCTTTCTAAAGATGAGTAAAGCAAGGTTTGACACAAAATTCCCACATTATGTAAAATAGTCTGCGTCCATAATTTTTTGCACATTAGCAAAATGCCATTGTCACGCTTGTCATTACCAAATATGAAAATCTTCAAAACTAATGTTGCTATATAATTCAAAATCATGCTTCATTTTCCCCTGTACTTTAATGTCCACCAAATTGATGCATGTCGTCTTGTTTGTTTAATCATCAAATCGTCATGCAGGTAATTTTTTCTTCCTGTTTCATAGTCTCGCTCGACCAAATCATTGTTGTGTTGTGTGATCACAATACTGTTGGGGCTGGGACCCTCCACTCGTACTCCACCGTAAATAACTTTACTATGCTAAGTTAGTGGTAATTTTTTTGTGCGTTAATTAAGCCCTTGTTAAATGTCAACCGGGCCGCTCCTATCTTTCCTTTCACATTAAATCCAATGATGGCACTTGTGGCCACTTTGTGTGAGCGGCCTGCCCCCGCACAAAGCTCTTGTAATTTAATTTAATTCAATTTAATTTATCGCCATTATGAAGCATGCACCCAATAATGGTACACAAAGATTGCATTATAAGATGGATCTGTGCAAAATGGCTTTTGTACGCATCGTAGTCATCGTTTGTGATTAAGAATTGATTAAGTCAAGTCATCAAAATGACCGTCCTATTTTTTAAATTATTTTCTAAACTACTTAATGCCCAACAGCAGTAACAATTAAATATCTAAGAGAGAGTATATGCGGCTTATTAATTTTACTTTGGGCTTATGCCATTGCAGTCAATAAAATTTCAAGTGAACCTAATAATTCTGTAGCTTTAATCCAATTTAAACAACATTTTAAAAACATGTGTTTCAATCTGGCTGACCTGTTGACCTCTACATTTTTCATCTCTTCTAGAGAGCTGTAACAGATTTATATTTTTTCGCTTTCATGCATTCATTTCATAGAGTTGAAGAATTCAAGCAAAATATTAGGTTCAATTTTTATGGAAGAATTCAATCCATTAAAATGGAGCACACACACACGGGACACGTTAAGCATGAGGCATGAACCTGCCTTTAACACATTGCTTGTTCTTGCCAAAGTCCACGATTGTAGATATATTATCACCAAATGTGATTTCTCTTTCAACCAAAACTCAAAAAGTGTTAGCAAAAACTTTAAAACCACGATTATCCTGTCGTTATAAGTATCATTTTACCATTGGAGCACGCGTTTCCATTTTACAATGTCATCATAATTTTACGAGAAAAAACTGGTAACATTGTATGTATATTATTGTACCATATATGTTTGGCCATTGTTCCAAATAAGTTCTTCCTAAACATTTATGCCACCGACAGAGTTCTACATTCAAAATTGAATTCAACATTAACATCGTGACATAATTTTTATTCTTGCAAAATGTTTTTTGTACCCTACTCTTGGTTTTTTGCACACACATGTAACAAGCGAACATCATCATAATCATTATCGTATTTTATGCCATGAATGAATCCTCTACATTCTACAATTATGAATAATATTAAAGACACACGATACTTGATACTTCTCAGCCAACATGTCCATCCCTATTATATGTATTTTACCTGCAGCAGGCACTATTATTGAAGATTGGACGAATGAATAATTATTTTCTTGTCTGCCTCTTTTTTTGTAGCTTACTTGGTGATTGTTAGAACAAGGTCTAAGCGAATATGATGACGATGAAAATTCAGAAAGTTTTTTTTTGCAACACCGAAGAATTTGCGAATACACACCCTTGCTTTATTTTAAGTAGTGTTTGCCACAACACAACACTTATAATTTTGTGTCTTTCAGCCTCCACCAAAGTGTTATCTGTCAACTCCCAACCTTTCAACTATTTTGAAAGCTTTGTGATTGTTTTCATTTTGCTTTCTACTTATTTTCATCTCGACCATAATTTGATTAACTATCAAATTATGTACTTTATTTACATGCAGAGAGTAGTCGTGATGTGATATGCAACATAATGCAAAATGAATTCAAAGATGGGTGTAAATAATAGTTTTGAAGTCAGCTTTTATTTTGCAGCGACTCATTTTTAGCATCTATCTCCACCCTTCTTCCCAATTTTCTCCACTTTTGTAAAATTCACTAACTAATAGTAATCATTTTCATTTTAAAATCTTTCCCGAGAGAAAATTATGGCGCGTACGAGTCATTCGTTAGTTCTTAGATAGACAGATGGGTATGCAATTTAGCGTGGTAGCTGAAGATGAGCAGAGCAAATACAAATAGATGCAAGTGTACCAAACTACATAATGATACAGTAATGATGGAAATTGGACACATCCGTATTTATTAGTAAATTACACACGTGGCTCATTATTATTAATTTTTATAACAGAGGCATGCACTAATTTTCTCCCTTGTTTTAATACGTGTTTATATATATTTTGCATGCTTCTTGCTTATTTGTTATAGGTATTTGTTTGGTTCCTCCATCACTGGCATAGTCAGTCTCAACCTCATCATAAAATTATAAAATTCAAGCATGGACACAAGGCGCATATTTTAATTTTCATTTTTCCATAATTACACTTCCTTTCATCATGTATGTGTGTAATAACCACAATAATAATTACGCGTCATCATTCATGACAGCAGCACGACATCCATAATTCCATTCCATCATCCGCAACTATTTTCATCTTTTCTCTCGTACACGATGCCTTTACCCAGCAGTGAGATCGCAAATAGCGAAGCCATTGTTCTGTCGCTCTCTTGTCTCTGAAGTAAGTGCATCCATCCGTGAAGAAGTGAAAATATGACCAATACTCAATACATATTTCGTGCAAAAGTTTTTGAAATGGTTGTTTAAAATATGTTTGGGTCAATGGCTATTTTTTATTTCGCTAATAAACGTACAAAGAAAGACGTGCAACAAAAATGAATGTGTTTAGGAAACTGGTGTGAAAAAGGTGAGAAAAGAATAAATGTGAAGGTTTTATTTAAAAAACTGTTAAATTGCTCCAAAATAACAATACATACTATAATTTTAAATGAATTCTTCAGCGGAAGTTAAATGGAATGAAAGCCTCGAAACGTGCTAACTAACGAACCAATGTGAAGTGTTTATTTGTGGCCATTTACTCGTCCTTAGTACACATTTTATTTGAGATTCTACCGTAACCATTTATTTCCTCACTTCGAAGAAAGAATCTCTTCACTAGCTAAGGTTCCTCGTCAGTTTGTTAAGGAATGATGTGATCAGGATCTTTGATTGCCACAACACAGACAATGAATAAAAATGTTTGGCCAGGTGCTCCAAAATATTTACACGATGGTTACTGCGTAAGCTATTTATTGTCGAGTTCTGTTATTCATGGTCGTCACATTTCACACTCAGGCGAATTCCTCACTCTCCTTCTCTTACAATTATAGGGTAATGTATAATAAGAACCGAAGGCAATCATTGTTGTTTCTTCTGAACCTCTGTCCATCTGTGTAAGGCGAGTCAAAGGCAAGCATTTAATTTCATTTTTGTAAATGACGACATGGGCATGAGAAATTAATGACTTCAATGTGCAAAGTATTTATATCTTCTAACGAACAAATGAAGCCATTAGCCATTCCCTCCTTAAAAAGGTGCGAAATAGTTTAGAAACATGCTTTTCAAGCGTTATTTTTATTTCATCGAATCCGTTTGATTTCTTTTTCGCTTGAGTATCTGGTGTGGTGACACCACAAAAATCATCATAGCCTCCTTCTCACCATCACTATTGTGATGTGAATGTATTTTTGTGGCTTTCTCAGAATGTTTGCTGACGACAATTGTTTGCTTACCTGGTACAGCCACAGGTTATTTTAATTGTGCTGTAGCAGCGTAGCTCGTAAGTAGAGATTAGGTGAGACGCAGAAGAACCTGAGAAACTCGTCATGCTACGTGCTAAAGAAACAAAACAATATTATGGAACTGGGTTTTAGTTCTTCCAGAAAAGATTTCCTCGCGTTTCCTGATACATAACAACTGCAATATAAGTGTCAAATGGCTGAACTGCTGAGTTTGGCTTAACTTTGTGCCGTTTGTGCGCACATATTGCAAAACGAAATCGTACAAATGAAAAGAAGTCAGCCAAGTCACATTACAAAATTACAATGCGTTTATGGTGATGGAAGTCGCGACGTATAATTTCTTAAGTGATTAGGCCTTGAGTTGAGTTAAATACATTCATCATTACTCTTCTCGTCATCATTACCGAACAGTACGGAACGTAAAAGTAATAATGAATTCACACATAGCGTCAAGATGTATTGAGTAACGCAGCAGCATTAAGGTTTTGTGTTATAATCGTACTATACCTGAAATGTGAAGCCATTATATACCTACCTACTACAGAACGTTTTTTTCTTTGGACGTAACCAAAGTTTATCTTTTACCAAAGTTCGTGAGAGAAGTTTTAGTAAAAACTTAATCACCGCGCTCATCATACCGTAATCTCCTCCCTGTCAGTCGGCTAACTGGCATTTAATCATTTTCGTTAAACGGATATTTCCTCAAAGTTGTAATTTCCGTTACGGATCAGAAAAGAAGGTAAAAAGGAAATATTCAATTATTGACGAAATACTTTATCTTATGTAACGAGAATTGCAGTGAAGTGAGCCACGAACGAGTAAAGTAGGTTTGTGATTGAATGTGTACCAGGCAGAAAACTGGCATTGTTGATATCTTGAGGCGTGATCACATTTTTATGACTTCGACAAGCTACGTCGTGTTTTAATAACTCCATGAAGCGTAAGGGACTCGAATCCGACAGAATGAATCCACCTGCCTCACTCGAACTCTTCAGAATGAGCAATGTGTTATTGTCGATACATTTTATTGTCAATTTTCTGCAATAGCAGGGAAAGACGAGCACGGAATACAACGGTAAAGATTGATTTTTTATGTTTACGTCAGTTTTTCAGCACAATGCCTTACAAAGTAGTTTTCGCCTATCCGAAATGTGTAAAATAAAACGAAACCAAAAATTAAATTAAATTTGTGGTGTACCAAAAACGTCTGCAGTGTATCAGGCTGAGGCAACGTGCTTTTTCCTCCTCGGACGCAGCTCAAACCTCAGCTTAAAACTCCAATTTTCTTATTTCCTCCTCATGCGCCATAAAACATCTCTGTGAAATAGTTTGTGTCCCAAGAGTGATTTAAATATTCGTAAATGTCCATTTCTTTTCCACAGGGTACGAATAAGCACCTAATCTTTATTTTCTGCATCACAATTTATTTAACATTTTTTGAATGAACAGTCACTGCATTGCAACAGTCGAATGAACCTAAAAAGAAGTCATAAAAATTCCTCTTGTCTTGCTTTTGCTGCTGCTGTGCACTTCATTTTCATATTGCCACTCTGGCTAGATGAAATGTTCTGCAGAAAAGAGTTTTAGAATATAATTTTTATCACCGTACCGTACAATATGCAAACTTAAACTAGAATGAAAATGGAGATTCAATAACCATAAAATATAATAAATAAATTGCCCATGTGTTACATACAACTCTAAACTCTGTTCATTACTTAAACACGTTATTGTAGAACATATTGCAAGCATCATTGAAAAAAAATCGTCATCATCGCATTTTTCTCTCTCGCTCGATTGTATTCAATTCACTTGTGAATTTGTGCCGTGTAGCCACTTATTATTTTGTAGCCGTTACTATTGTATCATCGCTCGTTTTTGTACCTCCTCGTCCGTATATCGTAAAGTAAAAGAAAAAGAATAATGTATGTAGCTTTTCATTGTCTACGTTTTACTACTTCAGTCTTTCAGCAATCTCTGTATTTAACTTTAATGTACATTTTCACAGTGATGATAACACAGTCTACTAAAGAGATTTGAGCTGCGTTGCGTTTTGTGTTGGGTAGTTAAACGCTAAATTGACTTTGTTTGGATGTTTGTTGATTGTAGAATTTAGAATGAGGGATGTGTATGCGCACTGAGATATTGCCGTGAGCAAAAAATATTAAGTTAACTTTAGTCTCAATTTGCTCTTTGCATGGAATGGTTCATTACACCATTTCGACTCTCGTCATCAACGTGAGTCGTAGTCGTAGTCGAGTCGTCATTTTTTGTTTTTGAAGTTTGATATGTTGCATATTGTTTTTGTGTGCAGTCATAAATGGTTGTGTAACGTATTTTAATTCAATTGTGAATTTTCAGGTGTAATTAATTCCGCAGAGGATCTCGCTTTTCAATTGCCGTGACGGTGTGTAAAGGAAGTGTGTTTTTTTTCGCGCTGGTTTCATCATTTTGTTTCACCACTTTGAAACTCTCTCTCTCTCTCTAACACTAACGCTAGCTTTGCTCCGGTGTAATTAGTGAAGACCACCCTCTGCGATGTAGAGATTATGAGAGCATTAAAAAACTGAATAATAAAGCAGTGGAAACTTAAGAATTTAATTGTTACATACTGTGATTATTTTGGCTGTGTTACGAAAAAATGTCATCGCAAGCGGAAACTGACACGCCGATAATTGACGACACGGAGATTAAGCGTCGTGTTGAGTCAATTGCGGGAAAGAATGCGCGAGTGGTGGATTGTGAGAAAAAGAGTTCATTCGTTTCCGAAGAGACTCTACTCATCAATGGAGTTCCGGTCAGATTGGAGGGAAAAGCAGGCGAGCGAATCAAAGAAGCTCTGAAAAGTGGCCAACCGCCACCAGTGGAGCTTCTCAGCGAGATTCTGGTTCAAGCCGGAATCGAGCGAAATCCTGTGCAGCTGGAGACAACCATGACTGTGAAGTCAAGCACGAAAACCTCAGAGCTGTCCACACTACGTGACCGACACGGAAAACTTGTAGATGAGAAGCTGAAAGAGTTTGAGGAAGATGATGAGATTTCGTCTGCGAGCGTAGAGATCTGGGAGAAAGACTCAGACGAGGCTGCCAAGCTTAAGAAAACTATGGATGACTTTCGGGCCAACATGGAACCATTTATAATTCGTAAGTTAGAATGTAATTGAAAGTGTTAATTGAAAGTAAATTCAGAGTAGAAATGAGTAGAGTATGAGTATATATAAAAAACACTTTACCAAAAATGTAAACGTTTTTGTGTGGTTGCAGCAAAACCATTACCACGCACAACGCCATACTCAGCAGACAGAACTCCTCCGAAGACACCGCAATCTTCTCCTAGTTCTGCCACTCCGCCATCTCCAGCAACACCACCGCCTCCTCCTTCAACTACTCCGCCAAATAACCAGTATTACTACTACCAAGCACCGAAATCTCAACAGCAGCAATTTTTCCCCAATTCTAATATTAACAATAAGCAGCGACCTTCGGAGCCGCCTCCAAGGATTCCATCTCTGTTGAGACCGTTCAAGTTGAGTAACGGCACCAACAACAACAAGCCGAAGCCGATTCCTCCACCGAAGCCAAACAAGACGAAGCAGGTGGCTTACCAAAATCATAACACAAATACCAATAATACCAATACCAGTGACGCTTTGCGAAGAGAGAAAAATTTCGAGCTTCCGGTTCGAGTTGTGTACGAAACATTTATTTAAATGTGTCTATAAATCATCTAAAAATAAGCGCCATACTTTTTTTTAATATACGGAGGGCTTTGAAAGCAGATGCAGAAAGATTCATTTTTTTAAACTGACACTGAGAGTAAATAAACGTGAATTGCACATAAGTAAGACGATAAGCTCATTATAAGGTAAGTTAAGCAAGTCGGTTAGGGTGTTGGTAATATGACTTCACCTTTGTGGCTGCCAAAAATTGAAACTACATTACCACTAAACAAACTAACCACATAGATAGATGTTCATAACACATTTATCATACAATATTTTGCTACGTAATAATCTGTCATCTTAAGAGAGTATTAAAAATTATTAATTTTCGTGACGCCAATTTTTTTGTGTGTAACCAAATATGGTGGCTGAAAATCGACACTTGCAATCTATCAAGAATCAAGGTAAAATAATTCTTTTTAAATACGGAGAATAAAGCGGAAATCGAAAAGCTGCTTTTGCTATGTCGCCAAACGGAAAGCCATGTGTTTCTTTTAGTGCCTAATGACATAATGTGTCACCACCGCTCTTTTTTAAGAAAAGATATGGACACCAGACACTGCATGTGTTTACAATATATTCTGTCAACCGTTATTTGTTTGTTTAAAAAATGAAATTTCGATTAAACTAAATTTGCCAATATATTTCAAATAATCACGGCGTAGTTGCGCAATAGACAGGAACGGGAGTCAACTGTCAAATTTTAAATAGAAGTTCAATCGAGTTTTTTGTTGTCTCTTTCTCAAATGATCTTGACCTTGAATTTGGTCTAACCAGCACCGAATTTTTACTCTCTTATTCTCGCGTGTTTGTTAGTGATGATTGCCCCGTTATGTCAATTCAACTGCGGAAAGAAAACTGTACAATACATCCGTATTTTTGGCACCATCTTATATTCCGTCGGTTTTAGTCTCAGAAAAGAAAAGAAAAAATTAGAAAGTAAGTTTTTGGTTTTGTTTTGAACCCTACAATCCCGTTCTTTATTGCTTGAAAAACACAAATAACGTATTATTTATTTTATTTCACGTAAAATATATTGACACTAGATGATACAATAGAATAGAAGAGAACAAAGATTTTTTTCTCTTCCTCCTCTCTATTCGTGCTTGTTCACACAAAATTCAGAAATGTCAATCAGGCATCAGCTCCATTACTTTCAGCATGTTAGTGTCACTCACTGGTTCAATTATTTGTTTCACGCTGCTAAATCTCCTTCCTGATCTGATTCAACTTCAACCTAACCCAAAAGTAAAAGTACAGTTTTTGAACACGAGCTGAAAAAAAATTGTCTGACATTCCTATTTTCATCATTATCGTATTTACCATCATCACCGTCGTCATTACCTCATTCTGTAGTACAACGTACGTTGCGTTGCACGTTGCACGCCTCCATAATTCAATTGTCTTCTCATGTGGATATGAGTCACTCAAGTAAGACGCGTCTGCTCTTTATTAATGAACAAACAAACACAACGCAACTGCTATTGAATCAAGTGAGGGAGTTTTTTATCTCGAGAAAATACTGACACGGTCGATGCAATTTGAGTCAGACGCTGTTTTTAAGGAGAAGGAAGGAAAAAATGAGTGTTTGCACGTGGATATGTTAATATTATGTACATAGATTTTTAATAGTAGAGCGACAGATAAACCTGACTTAAAGAACCACTATGTTTTTCCAATAAGTTGACGGTAAAGCCAAATTTTCTGTTCTTTTGACATGCCAATGATGATAATGACGTGGGCCATAAAACGTGTACAAAATGTGCAACATATTCATAGTTCAAGTGAAGTGAGTCTATTTTACTTTTTAAAATCTTTTGAGGTGAACATGATCAGTAAGAGTCAAAGAGTAATTATGAGATTTTCAAGTTGAAATGAAAGCAAACGCGTGTGAGTGTTGTGTGCGCACAACAAGATGACGGTTGACGATACATACTGCTAAAGATGAGAAGAGATTTTTTGTCTAAAGAGATCAACGGAAGAATGTAACATCGTGTCGTCGTGATTGATGCAGCCAGTTTTCCTAACTTGTTTGTGTATGTCTAATATAGGGTATTTGTACATTTTTGAAATTGATATTTTTTGTTGTAAATAAAAGAATACAAAAAGAAAGTAAATGTGAATAACTTATTGCGAAATTACCAGTGGCGCAGGAAAGTGCCCTTGAGGTAGGGCAAAAGTAAAGTGATTGAAGAAGATACTGTATAAAAATAGCGTATAAAAGTTTCTAATTGTAGTAGTAAGGTAACACGTTCATAGATTATACTAAAGATAAGTATAAAAAACCAAGCAAAAGAAAGTTCTGGTAATTGATAGTTCCTAAACTATTTATGATCTAAAAACTGTCAAAAATTTATGTCAGATAAAGCTAGATTATTCGTTTAAAGTAAGCTATAAAAATCTACATATGTAAATTGATTAGACATATAAAATAAATTAATGTCAAGTTGTCAATTGATTTTGTTTAGTGAACGTAAACAAATGTAGTCCAAATTAGGCAGATGTCAAAAAGCGTTTAAGCAAAGTAAGCAAAGTTTTTATTGGCCATAGTCATATTTGTTAGTTCTGAAATGTAAAAAATAAATAAAAATGAAAAATGAAATCTAAAATCAATAATGTACAAATGATATTTAATGGAGCCAGAAAACTCGTTTTTAATTTGCACTACCGCCATTAAATATCAGTTTATTGACAAAGTTATTAGTTAATAAGTACAATGTAAACCGAAATCGCATGGATTTCCCTTCTAAAAAGAAAGTCGTCAATGATTAGTCACACATTCAAAATAGTGAAATTCTGATAGATTTACAGCAATTCTTAATTGTAAACCGAAGATTGATACAGTATAGAAATCTCCATTCAAAAGCATAGCCACTCATAATACTTTTCAACGAGTGTAAAAATGGTTTGGATTTCATTTAATCCTTTAACACCTCAGGTTGTAATCGTGAGAACGAAGTACATGGTAAGTGTCAAACGTAAATAAACCCCACGAAAGAAAATGTTTCGTGTTTGCGTCTTCTGGTATTTGCATAATTTTTGCGAAGGATGACTCATCGCCTACCAATGCACACATGATCCAAGACACCAACGCATTCTTCCCTCTGCTCCAACTCCAACGTCGTCATCTCGTCATCTCTGGTTTATGTAACACGTGAAATAATAACATTGCCTTATGTGTTTTATATGCACGGATACCAAAATAATTCTTCCTGGTGTGTCAATAATAATATCATGATGATAATCACACCCCATTTTTAAACATGGGCACAGATTATACCACACGCTCAGATTCATGTTCTGCAATTCATCGTTAATCAATTTTTTTCAGTGTGACATACGTTTTTAACAAAACATGATAGTTCATTCCACTCGCTGAAAAGCATATATCTGTACGGTGCACACATTTAATTATTAATAATAATTTTTAATACACTACCTATAAACTTGGCAATATGTGCAACAAAAAACGGTTGCATTGCACCATCGCCACCTAAAACTTTATTAATCTGACTGAAGCCAGTTTAGGTTTGGACTAGAAGAGTGTCATATTTTATATGTGTACCCATATATTTTGTAAATAAAGAACCTACGCAAACCGTTTTCTGTTGGCAGATTTATGCGGACAGTCAACCTAGATTCGAAAGAGTGGACACATTTTTTATGTGACAATGATGACATGAAACAAGCTCTGTCTCATTATTTTGTTAGCAAACAGAACATAGAAAAAAAGAGACTTTTGTGACATTTAAATTGTTGACAAGCTTAAATATGACATTTTACAGACACCCTCGAAAACTGAGTTTTCTACACACATAATATTAAATATTGACTTCGACATTGCATTGCTTCCTTTAGAAAATGATAAGCAAAGGGAAATGAACCATGCATGTAGAAAAGTGATAAATAACAAAAAAATAGTATTTCCGTGATTTTTTTTTTGTAGATAAAAGGTATTAACACAGAATAAAATATTGTTTATTTTTCATGTATATCTTTCTAAATATTCGTCAGTGATTCGTGACCACTTTATTATTTCGGTTTTCATACATACAAAATATAATTATTTTGCTTGGGATAATATTATGTCTGTACATTTTCGGGGCAATGGGGGACCGAAAAACTATAGAAAACACGAACCCAAACAAAAAACTATTCTATCCAACGCATTTTAATTTAAGTTATAATTAATTAGAGCATATATTCTTGAAAAAGATAAAATAAAAAGGTACATGATTTCGCTTTGTTGTGTCCAAATATTCTTTTATTGAAGGAAGCACTTGCCGTCGTCGACTGATTTGATGATCTGAGGGTAAAAATAATAAAGGATCATTGCGGTGTCTTCTGAGATACAGATCTGGGCACTGATCTTCAGGGTAACTTTGAGAAATGTCTCCTTCTTCCTCTCAGCCTCTTGCTTCAGGAAGTAAATGATCACTTGTGCTGCCCTCGATAAGTCCAATTTGCCAGTTCCTATAACCAATATTTCAATTTTCAATTCAATATGATATGCTTCACTTCATGTAAATGTCCCCTGTCTTTGTTTTCCCAGTGGTCATGCTCATGTCAAAATATTTAATGGTCATAATCTGATTTAATAGATAACATGATGTTTATGTACCTTCTGTATCTACTGCTTGGATCAAAGTTTGCAATTCTTCGGGCTTGTAGTGTTTTACGAGGCTGCCGAGGATTTCGGGAATTCTGTGGGTGTCAATTTTGACTCCATTGAGGTCAACATCGTCATACTTTTCGACAATCTGTTGAAGCACTGTAATCATAGAGCAGTTTCACTTTATAACAGGGCAATAAATTATAATTTAAAGTAAAAGCTCGTGTAAATTATAATGTTTTCCCGAATGAGGTCATTGGGACAAACAATGTTTGATGCTTAAACTGAACTGGCTCATTTCATTGGGCGTTTGTTTCAATGAAACAAAAAATAATTTTACACTCTTCCACTCAAATCAATTAGTCATTAGCCAATATACAGAATCCTTTTAAATCATGCTTGCTACACCAGAAACAAGGCCATTCAGTCGTGTTGTTTTAATTAATTAAGCTAATTACATGAATTTAAATAAAGACCAGAAGAAACGTCAACCAACCTGCTTTTGGTTCAACTTCAGTTTGGTATTCGCCTTGGCCAATAATGGCTGTACGACCACCCTCGAGCTGAGACATTTTTTGGAGTCGTAAAGAAGAAAAAGTGAAAACTTCAAAAAATGCTAATTGGCACGAACTGTTTTGTAGATAGAACTATTTTCTGGTCGCACACAAATGCAACACTTGAAACAAAATAATGGATCAGTGAAAGAATGACAAGGCCAGAAAAGGATAGCGTGTTTCACTCAAAGATGCACCAAAGGATAAAATAATTCGAATTCTCTTCAAACACCACCGACTTCACAGATCCACGTTCACAAAATGTTCTCTCACTTTTCGTTGAGCTTTATCTCTTTTGTCGTGTCTTGTCTCGAGCAATGCTTGGAACAATCTGAACCTCCGTGAATGGAACGCGTCCTATTTTATACTTTCTCCCTAACAGGTTCGAGAAGCCGATTCACATCTTTCGAACCATTCAGATTTACTATATCTGTAACTCCCGCGTGCACATTCCCGTCATGCACATAATTATAAGCATAGCATAACGAAACCCTATGATAGAATTAGAAATATTTGGAAATGCACGGCAGGCATTTTGTATTGTGTCATCGTCATCCGTACGATCATCATTCTATCCGTAATAAGATTGAGGAACGTTTTTAACGGTAAGCATATCATTTTGTAGGTGAACATTAAAACGATTTAAACGTAAGCTCACATTACCAGGATTGGGAAACGGATTTTTTATTGGCGTCTCTCATTGGTTTCCTTTTTCGTATCTTTGGTCTTGCAGCGTATTTGTATATACAATAAATTGGATACAGATAAATTGGGGTATAAAAAGTGATTAGGTATATATATACCTAATCACTTTTTATACCCCAATTTATCTCTTGCTTAAAAGAAGGTGAATTTAAACATCAATCTGCAATTTTTTGGGAAAGTGAAATCTCTGCTCCGCTTCGCTAAAAATATGCAGCAAAACCATTGAAGTGAAAAAATTCTATATTCCACTTATTTTCATTTCTTGCATCATTATAATTGTAGCCAAAAGAGTAATCTGATAGCTTGGGACATACTATTAGTAGAACGATATATTACGCAAATGTGGGGGAACGAAACATAATCCGAGAATGTTGAGGACAATGAAAAATCCTCGCCTGCATTATTCCTTAGACTTTGAAAAACTACATCGAAACTTCTTGCATGCCCCATTGTCAAAATTGATTGGAAGAAAAACATTGTGCGGAAAACATGGGTCATTTTTTATTTTTTCGTCATTATAATAGTTACAGCGTCCCGTTCCAATTATTGCATCGCAGCTGCAGCACAAGTACTTTTTGTTTCCAAATGAAACACTCCAATCGGATTAAAACTGAGATGTGGCACCAATTACATTTTTTTGAAAAATCTTAGCGATAGATATATTGGAATGCGAAATAAATGTGCATGTTTAGGGCTTAGGGTACGGTAACGGCACGTATATTCTTGATTAATCTTACATCGGTTTCAGACCATTTTACCACACACCAGGATGGTGCAGCCAAAAATGAAAATGTTTCACTTGTTACTCTTTTTTTACTATTGATGCCACGACCACGACCAAGAGTATCAACATCATTACTCAGCTTCAAACTCATTCTGTCGCCGACAAACAGAAAAATGGGTTCACTTCAGAACTTGTTAGCACTCTTTTTGGTTCACACATTGTGTCCTATTTTCATTCTTATCATTATAATCGTCATCAGCCCTTCCTTCTGACGAAAATTACTCTACAAAAACCTTAAGTGCTTTTTTTGATGTTGCTCACACTTGTTCCTTCTCGTTTCAAAAAAGTGATATCATTTTTATTTCATTTTTACTTTACCCATCTCTTCCAAACTATCATTACAAGGCATAGGTATATTTAGTGTATTTTTCTAGTTAGTTTTTAAATTATAGAACCTTGGCATTCGAGAGNTTTTTCTAGTTAGTTTTTAAATTATAGAACCTTGGCATTCGAGAGGCGGTTGAGTCATCCATGCGAATAAAGAAAGCACAAATGTCGTTCTTTTGTCGTTTTCTGAAGAGCAAGAGCTTAAAAATGGCGTTCCGTGGATAAACACAGATAAGAAAAATAAATGGATGTATAAAACACATTAAAGAGTTAAAGAGTATTTTAAGTAACAATATGCAAATTAATGTGTTGATAAATACCAGTGCATATAAACAAAGTATGCGATGATGAGAATTTTACGTAGCAAATACACATTCTGATAATGGCATCAATATTATTCTTTTAAGAGGCGTTTATTTTTATTATTCTCTGCTTGATGGCCAATTTATCGTATCGAAAAACCTAACTTACGTAAGTACATGAAATATCAACAAAATTCACTCGTGAGCAGAGCCGTGAAAGTTTCAGGTTTCAACGTTAATGCAGAAACTTTTCCACCAGACCAAACCAAACCTGGCGGACGCCTCCAGAGAAAAGGGAAGGAAGAGGCTTTCTGGCTGATAAGCAAATTGGTCCCGAGAGAGAGTTTCTTTTGCGGCAACGGAAAATTAAAAATGACAAGTCTCGACGAAAATATTTTTGCGAATATAAATTGATGTACTTAATGGTTACAAAGTGATTATCATCTTTCTGATGTGGGAAGAGTGTTTCGTTTGATGCGCAAGATGTGTTCACTTTACTCCACATCTATCTTCTTGCATATTCCCCTGCTTAAGCCCATTCTTGATCTTGACTTTCAGAGATTCCTGTTTGTTCCGGGTCGGTGTATTCTTCTTCAGCGTGTGTAACTCTCCGCCTTTGGCTATCGGCCAAAACCAAACATTTTTTGCTACTCTACTGAATATCGGTTATGTATTTTTTTCAAAGTGAGGAAAGACGGAAGGAAGTGAGGAAAGAATAAGAAAATTGTTGTTTGAAGAGGAGGGGAAGTTGGGAAAAATTTACAGGGAATTTTTTGTTCCGCTTCGCATGTGTCCATAAATAGTGAGTATCTACAGATAAGTGACAAGATAGTGGGGAAGGGAAGGGAGTGTGCCGCTTGTCACAAAATGAAAATAAAAAGCATGCAAACTTTGATATAACAGAAGTAAAACTAATTCAATAGTGAGGTAGACACATTTTACTTAGATTTGCACTGCATGTCGGAATGACTGTCTGACTGATCTTCCAAGTCAGAACTGCGCCAAAACAAAAAATATTGTGTCTTATCGTCGCATCTTGTCTTGTCTATCGTTTCTAAAAGGAGTTTTGGGGGAATGCACAAGTGAACTAATCTGCCTGTCACCAAATTTGATTGGGACAAATAAATGTGTTTGTCTTTTCCGACTTTCCGAGATGTAACCGTATTATACCAAAAATAAAACATTGGATTTCTCGTTTTAATGGCTCGAAAGGCATTTAATTGCACCCTTGCTTTGCTTTCGCTGAAACGTCATTTTTGTACTTTTGACTTTGGGTGACTTTTATAAGTTTTTCATCTAAAGAAAGCGACAAACATAAAAAACTTCCATTTTTACGATGTCTATAAAAATTATTTTGAATGCAACACACGGTCAATCGGTACTCTTGTTGCATTGTCTTCCTATCACCATCATCGTACAGCTGCACAAACCCATTCTTTGAAGCCTCTTCTCATCTTCATCTCATCAACACATGAAAAATCATGAACGATTTGTTTGTTTCCTTTGAGAAAAATTACTCTACTACGATTAAAAACTACACAATCTGCTTAATGGTACATTTCCTGCTTTCTAAGTTGCAACCTACAAATACAGTACAGTCAAGAACAAAACAAGGATTGCCTTTCACTTCGTTAATCCTGATTAAACAACAACACGCTTTTAATAGTTCCTCTACAATTAAGGATTTTTCAACATCGTCATTATCGATCACGACACGAACCTTCACGACTTCTTGTCTTCACGCGTCATCGTGATTATTTGAAGTTAATTTTATTCTTTCGCTCTACAATTCAATTCATGACCTTTCTTTTTTACACTCTTTTATCTGTTCACACCCAAACAGTCATTGTTTTGTTTGGCTTTGTTTGTGAGGATCAGAAAAAGAATAAAGAAATTGGTAACTTTGAGATTTTCAAGATTGAACCGGAAGGTCTCTCTTTTATTGCCAATTGTATTCTGCACACATGTCAAAAATTGAGTAGCGGAATATTCCCTCCTGGCAAGAAAAAAGTGCTTAATACTCAAGAGCAATTGATCCAGAAGAAGAAGTGATGTCATGTCATGGTGCATGCCCTAAGCCCAAACTTCCGTTAAGGAAGCAGAGAGAAATAAATATCCCAACTTTCTCACAGTCATATATTCATCATGCCTAGATAACGCCAAAATATCCATGGTCTAAACATGTGACGCACGCGTGCGAGAATGTGACATTTGTCAAGTTTGTCAATCTTGTTATCAACATTTCTCGAAAACTGCACCATGCAAAAATGCAAGGTTCTTAAATATTTATTATCTAACTTATTTATACATTCTTAGTATAATGACCACAGTTGC
>VYYJ01002333.1:0-22367 GCA_021029165.1 Cyphoderus albinus | reverse complement strand
CTCGTGCTTTTTAAATTAAACGTTTCATTTTATGGCTCACCAAAATTAACCACATAAACAAAGTTAAGAATATAAGATTTTCACAATCAATATAATACGGAAATAAATCAAACAACTAGATTGTGACAAAAAAAACTGTCAGGAAACAATTTATTGAATGGGTAGACTATTTTATTTCGCAACTCAATGACAAGGAAAAATAAATATGTTTCAAACTATCCTATTAAAATTCTAGGTGAATCTTTAACAAAAGTGAATCAACAATCGGAACACGAGTTTACATTCTGAAATAAGGAAGTTGTGTTAAACTTTATTTGGGTGTGTATATTTAATGAAACATGCCGAACCATGTTAGTCTTATTTTTAAATATCCTATTTGTGTTTAAATACAATTTACAACTATTTTTCAGAAGCTGTCAATGGCTGTTCCTTCAAGGAAGCTTTCAATGCGCTTAATTCTTCTTGCAATCCATCATTCTTCTTGACTTGATCCTTCACTTTGTTTTCGAGTTCGGTGCCATATTGCCTCTGCCGGTGTAGACATTTCTTTAAGCATACCATGCGACTTTCTAATTCCTTAACTCTGGCTTCTAGTTCTTCGTCTTCATAGCGCGGTTTCATTCCTGCTGAGGCGCCCAACGCCGCTTTACAATTTTTATCAGCAACTTCTTCAATATGCGAGTTTATCGACTCAAGGTTGTCCTGAACTTTGAGGCGGTGCCGAACTAAATCTGTTAGTTCAATTTTCGCTTTATTTCTTAAAAGAGTTGTTGAAAAGTCTTCTGGGCTGTCCATGTTGCGGCAGCCGTACCAGTAAAATTTATAACTGAAAAAAAATATATATGCGAATTATGTGGTCCACAGCTAAACAATGAAAGGTTAAATTAAAAATTCAAATTTTTAATAAAGTTTACTGTGATCTTCTGTAATTAATTACTTTTTTTTGTGCCTTTGACTTCACAAGCAACAGTTAGTATAGAATTAATCCATCCACTCGCAACATATGACTATATATGATACTATGATATGACTCATACATATGCTACGACGTAATTGAAACATTACTATAAAAATTACTACCTAAAATTACAATTGTTTTATGATTCATTAAATTTGTCCTGAATAAAAATGACAAGAAGGCTTTTCATATTTGATTCTGATTTGTTATTACTTATTACTACTAATTTGTATTGCTCTTGGTCATCGTTTCGTTGTGTTCAATGTCAAAACATTCAATGAAACAATGCAGTATTAAATCAGTTTCCGCTTAAAGAAGGCAAATAAAAATTTACTTCTAGTGACATACTGACATGTCATGTTTGTACTGTAATAAATCGCAGTCTTAAAAAATTTGTTTTGTATTTTCAACAAGATGCTGATGATAATTTATGCAATTAATCTTGCACAAAAAAGAATGGAATATTGATATTGTGTTGTTGTTGTTGAATGATGGTTTGATATTGATATTGGATCAAAGTTTGATCATCAAACTGTTTACTTTTAGCAATTTTTCTACAAATAAAAATGACTCTCACACGCAAAAGCATAAATAACGCTGATTGATTGCAGATTCCATGCTGACTTTATAAATGTAACTTAGTAATTTGTCAAGCTTATTTTATGATATGCTGCTTCATTATCAGAAGCTAACAATTGCTGCCAGCTTTACAATATGTCGATTGCCGAATGGTACCATGTGGCGTCGATACTAATTTTGGTGTCTTTTCAGAATGGCTTTCTACCATTAATAATCCAGATTTGCGTGATGGCTACACAGTAAAAGCTTCGTGATAACGGGTAACAATAACACAAATAAAATAAATTCATTATTTCCGTCTATCGTTTGATTTCATTTCCTTTTAATAGCACGATCCGTGTTCCAGCTACAATGAAGAAGGGACAAATTGTTATATCCCATTATTGATAGCAAACCTATGCCAATGCTGAATTTATTTTCGTTTAGATGTGCTTAACAATAATCTTTTGAATTACTGAACTCATGCTTCATGTATGATCAAGCTTAAATAATATTTGTAAAGTATCACGAAACACCGTCATTAAATAAATAAAATGGTCATGAATCGATTTGCCAAAAATTGCTGTATCCCTAATTATAACAGGCAATATAATTACACGAAATGAAAATCTTTTGGATTAATATTTTTTAAATTATGCAAAATGGAGGTCATCCAAGAGATTATTAAAGCTGTTCCGGTTTTCACATTCTGACTTAGTTTACTCTTGGACTTTAACACCTCATCTTGTTGGCGATTAATCATTGAAAAATACTTAACATGGCCCGTTCAGCTTTTCTCGCTTCTTCTGTGATAGTTCTGGTGGCAATGATGGTAGGAAAAGGCTATAATTGACAACATTGAATTTTTTTTGTGCTAAATAAGTCACATAAGGTAACTTTTGAATTCTGTAAATTTAAGGTGGGCGGAAGCTACGCCGAAAGTCATCACGAACTCTGCCTGGGCAAGAGGGTAAATTTCACGGAAATTGAATTCGTCGCCCTCGGCGAATGTGTCAAGGAATACGCCCCTCCTCCAGCACTGGCTGAAGGTGTCACCGAGAGCAGTGAGTCAATTCGTGACAGAATCAAGACGGCCAAGGACCACAAGGTTAGATTTTCATGGATTCATAGCTTGTATCTACCAAGTACATTACTATAAACATTAGCGTAATCTAACCAAAACTCATGTAATATTTATTTATAGTGTATGGAGCCTTGCTTCATGGTCCACAAGAAAATGGTACGTTATCATTTAGCTCTTGACATTGCATTTTGGCCATGATTATAAATTCTAATTTACAAAAAATACGGTTTGCGTAGTTTATCGAGGGAAAGTTTAACATGAAGAATTCTGAAGGATTTATCAAGGAGTTCCCCGCCGAGGTCCAAAACGAGCTTACCGAATCTTTGACCAAATGTGCCAAGCTCGTTGAAGGTAACGCATCAGAATAGACAATTTAGTGAATTGGTTTTAATCTAAAAATGTTGCTTGAAATATCAATCTACAGGAAAGACATTGAACTTGGACAACAAGACCTGCGCAGACTTCC
Organism: Cyphoderus albinus; assembly: GCA_021029165.1. NCBI lineage: Eukaryota > Metazoa > Arthropoda > Collembola > Entomobryomorpha > Paronellidae > Cyphoderus > Cyphoderus albinus. Next base: position 19,301 of record VYYJ01002333.1, on the reverse strand, counting down.
AGGAATTCATCAAGTGTGTTGATGATGACGAAAACAAGGTATTAAACAACCGCAATCACATTTTATTCAACATAGATGGTTTTATTATACATAGATGGTTTTATTATTTATTATATAAAATATCATTTTACATTTGTTGTTTAGATTTGCAAGCGAGAGGAATAATCCCACACAATTACGTTTTTTGAAAATGTGTAATTCCTAAATTAGCATAATATAATTTCCAGCGGTTGTCGATATTAGCAAGAAATGGGTCTCATTTATTATTAATACAATCACAATGCACAGTGTAAGCCTTTATTCAGCAGTAGTAGAAATAAAACAGTTTTTGCAATCTCAAAAAACCCCAAACCACAGAATAATTTATTTTTAAGCATAATTGGTAAATTTTGTAGTTTCACAACGATGAATGTGCAAAAAACCTATTCACCATAAATAATCTTCAATCCATACAATTGAATCCATGCCGTGACGATCAAATCACAAGGCATGAATCACGTTATTCCAGTCATGATCATCATCATGGTCCTTTACGATCATGAAAGTAGTTTTCATTTCTTTGTAGTCAGAACGGAGGTGCTCTTACCTTAGTATAATTAACATTTCCTAAACTTTTGTGATATATTGATTTCAGTATTTTTTATCACGAATAATTTCTGAATCTCCATTATAGCCAAAGTGCCATTATTTGAAAACGTTTCAAACAACTCGCCCACTCGTCATCTTCCAATATTTCGCTACAAATAATTCAAGAATTTGTAGTAAAACCGTCTAGTAAGTGACAGTGAACGGAAGTGATACTAAAAAAATTCAAATGGATATTCATAATTTCAAAGCAATTTAGAGTTATAATAGGAAACAAAAATGATTAATTTATTATAATTCCAAGCTATTACCCACCCTCGAGTTTTAAATGAGTTTTAAATATTATTCAAATAGACAATTATTAAAATAAACTTATGACTGACACTTTATTATATATGTAAGTAAGAATTTTGAAAAATTAAAAATAAGCAGCAAGTCAAGTCCAGAAAGAGGAGGGATTTTTGGGGATTTCATTTAACCTCGACTAGCTATTACCCACCCTCGAGTTTTAAATGAGTTTTAAATATTATTCAAATAGACAATTATTAAAATAAACTTATGACTGACACTTTATTATATAAGTAAGAATTTTGAAAAATTAAAAATAAGCAGCAAGTCAAGTCCAGAAAGAGGAGGGATTTTTGGGGATTTCATTTAACCTCGACAGCAACGGCAAGCCCCATTAACCGTACAGCACTGTGGATATCCATCGTTGCAACATTGACCGTGGCTGCACTAAAATTTGAAATTATAAGGACGGTATAACAACTTGCCAAATATTTATAAAATATAGTTTTCGAGAATTAAAAAAAAACTTACGGGACTGGAGCATGTCCAGCACTGCTGTTGTTTCTCAAGTATAGTTCTGTTAGAAGTGTGCATGGAAATTCCTTGTTCACCTTCCTCGCCTTCCTGAGTTTCGCCATAATCCGCATAAACGCTGGCAAGGAATAGACCAAAGACCACGAGTGACAAAACTGTTCCTTTCATTATGAGTTCAGAAATCTGAAGTTAAGAATGTTATTAGTATTAAAACTTTAATAGGTTAATGTTCTGGAGAGAAGTTGAGGATGATTTAAAAATGCTCTTGCACTTGCTTTTTATACTAATGTGCTCTCGGATCAACATGCATAAATTGTACAAATTTTTTCATCACTTTTCCGTTGATTGAACTTTAACGGAACATGCACCAAAAACAAAATAAATCATTGAGATTGACAATGGTTGATTGGATTTTAATGATTTGTGTGCTTTTCCTTCAATTAATATTTATATTAGATGAGTCACATTATTGTAAACATTTCGCCAAACCGTAAATTAGTTCATGGAAATTGGAAGTGACAGCTCCAAGTTCTCTGCAAAAATACTACGTGCCCCCTTTCAATCGAAATGCATCGAGTCCTAAACTTTTATAATTCCTAACGTTAATATGCATGTTTGCTTTTGTTGCCGGAATAAACAAATGATGCTTATGGGAATAAATCAATCAATATTAATCGTATCATTGTTGTTATCAATAACTTATCATAATACCTGTCAAAGTACAATTTCAAAAAGCTGAAAATTATTTGCTTATTGCAAACAAATCTTATATATAATATATGCGTGGTTTCACGAGTTTTCCTATGCAAATTTACCATGCACGAAGTTTTCCCGAGCAAATTGACAGTGGCAATTTGCCACTCTTTAATTATGTCATCCATTTAGTGCCATTTACATGGTGTGTCTCTTTTGCTACGCATTATTTATACTATATTTTACAAAATTTTAGGTAGAGATATAAAATATATTCGAGTCAAAGTTTTTTAAAAACAATTTCACAACAATTTTACCCTTTATTTTAGATTATGTATATATAGTTTTAAAATTTTGATTATGTAGGGAATTTGTGTGAGGTTGGGAAGGGACATTAACAATATAATATACAATACTAATACCCAGACGTTTATCCAACTTAGCTATTAATGTGTATTTAATGATTTGTTGCATCTTCTGACAAATGACAAACCATGAACGACCAACCAGGAAGCATCGATACTATAGTTAAATACCTTCACTTAAAAACTACATTATTTATTGATTTGATTTGACTTTATGTTATGTTACCTAATATAATTTTAGATAATTAGTTTCAAGCCCACAAATCATTTGCTAAATATTGAATTTTATATACATACTATAATGAGTTACATATGACGCCCGTCGTGGCTGGATAGAACATTTTTACATTGATGGCAATATTCAGCCCAATAAATATTACTGAGAAATTCTCGTACGTACAAACAAGCTAAAACTATGCAAGAATGCAACTAGTTAATTCACATACAAGAGAATTCAAAAAGTCAGTTCGAGTAGCTTTCTTAAATGACCCCATTGTCCCGTAAGGAATTTGAATGCATCTCGTGGATCTAAGTTGTTTCCTTATTAGCATTCTTTTCTTTAAAAACCAGAAAGAGTACTGCTCGCCACAAGATCTCCTCCACATTAAATTTAACTTTTCGCTCGCTTGGTCAACCATCACGATCAATATTAATATGGAACTTACCGCACATACCGCAGTCGATGAAATACTCACAATTATTATGTAAAGTGGAAGCGAAATGAATCCAACCATTCTAACCGCCACAGTAACTCCAGACAAGATTATAATGTATATAATACTCAACCAAATAAACATAAGCATTCCCACGCTATTACGGATTAACGCTGTGATGGACAACTGTTGGTATTCATTTAATACCCCAAAATTGATGCGTTGTGTGATTAATATCTTTTGACAAGAAAATATTCCGTTGAATGCTAGAAGTTGCACCAATGATAATACCCGGCATGAATTACAGCCCTCAATACTAAACAAGAAGGAAGCAACAATTCTAAAGCATTGGAAACAAAAATTCATTCCGTAATGGCCTTGAATATCCTACGAGACGAAATGGCGCCATAAGTGCACATATGGATCCAATTCCAACCATAACCCAATCCACGTATAGAATATCGACATAACGGTGAAGGAAGCAACAAAGACACACGCTAGAATTCCTACATAGCCAGTTGTAATGGACCGTTTAGACCGTTTACCGTTATTTTTTCCAATGTCAATGTCACCTGTTTAAATCAGGAATCGGAGATAAAAATTTAGATAAAATATATACAAAAATAAATACATACCAAATATACTTACGATATTCAGATTGCCATCGCCAGTGCGCTTCAGATTTCACAATAGAGTTAAGGAAAATGACACACTCCAACGAATATTGATGAAAAACTTCCGCTGTGCACACAGTTCCAATTGCTAGTCCAGCCTGAAGTACTGACACCAAGACCTGCACAACACTACCAAGTCGATGGCTGGATACTCCCATCAGGAGAAACAGGATATTGCAGGGTATACTGATGCCACTAAGGATCGCTGTGTTTATGAAATACAGTGGAAATAGTTTTAATTTTGAAGTCTCCAGTTTGAAGGTTTTGTTAGCTGCATCCCAATAGACAATATGCCTATAGCGGCAAATTTTGTCCATTACGAACTGGCTCCAACTCAACGCTTTTAAAAACAATGGTGTGAGAAGCATTTTCAATTAGATAAATTAGATAAATTCACCAGACTTGGCGGCAAACGTTTCTGGATACTAAGAAAAAGTAATGTTTTAATCTTTGGAGTATCTAGCTAAATAAAGTGGAGTTTATCCAAATCTAACTCCTAATGCCATATCCGGACAGTCAGCCACTCTATTTAAATGATGGTTTATAATGCTAAAATGAAATTGCTTATAAATCCCTAAATATCCCTAAATATTAGCTTGTAATATTTAGGGAAAGAGTATAATTAACATTGGTCAAATGTTTTAAATTAAAATGTTATATCATAATCTATGTAGATTTTAAAAATTGATATTCTTTCAGTCTATTTCAAGATATATGTAAAAGACAGTTTTTTGGGAAAATACTTCAAACCCTCCATTAGAATGCATATATGCTGCCTTGTTACAATTAACAATCCGACAATTCAGTATGGATCAGTGGGTCCAGTTTCGCTAAATTCTATCTATTTTGCTTGGTGCATGTGCATAAATGCTTTAAATTACCTATAATCTATTATTATTACATTTATAATTCCAAATTTTTGTAAATGGATTAGAAATCTGCGACCTCCACAAAGTCGTGAACTCAATATTTTTCTGAGTAGAGACAATTATTTGTCTTTGTTCTTTAATTTTGCGACATGAGAACGAGAAAAAAGACAATAAAATTGCATAAGTAATTTCATAACTTACATAAGTAACTAGTTGAATTCTTATTTACAGATAATATAGCGATAATAGACCAATCATTAATATCGGTTTGTTGTTATACAAAAAGTAATTTTTAACCATTGGAGTAATGATAGAGCGTATAACATATCAATTTACAATTGGAGTCCATAACGGCTATCTTTGCTTTAAATCTTGTGGTAACCCGTGTTTATTTAATGGTACGTCATCTACACGAGATGAGGATATAAACTTTTTTAAATAATTAGCAAAAATATTTCCAACAAATGTCTTTTCAATTTTAAAATATCCACATGCCATGTCATTTTACCAATTTGCATTTATCAAACAAAATTTTAATGGGTAGTCATTCTAAAGTAAGTATCGTTTTGTGAAATGTATTAATAAACATTTTCTTTTTCCATTTTAGTTGTCTGTCTGGAATTAATTTCCATAATCTCAGGTCAAGATTACCAAATGGTTCTTTATTTTCTCAAAGTCATCATCCATTTACTCAATACTTGAAATGATATATTATTCCGGATGGAATCATATTTATGTAAATATAAAATCATCATCTTAATAATACAACGGTAAAGTCATGTTTTGTAAAATTATACCAGGTTTTAATTTACAATCTTTAGCGTCAGGAAAATTCAATTTGCGGTTTAGCCACACTTTTATATTTACGGCATCATTTATCATATGGAATCCTTAACGTGGACTTCGTTTTTTATTTGCCCGTAAAATTTACTTTTCTAACATTACTTTTTAAAACAAATACTCTTATGTGTGGACAAAATAGCAAAATTACTTGGTCTTAGATCTAAAACTAATGATGGTATATTTTATAGATACATATTGTATTTGCCTTTTCTTAAACAAAAATATCGAAGTTTTATCCAAGTATTTCTATATACCTTATTGGTTTCATCTACTTTTTACTTCTTTGTTTTGTTCTATGATCTTAATCGCATAAACATATGCACTGCTTATAGAGAGATTTTAGTTTCTTTAAAGTAGCCTAAGGTTCAGAAAGTAAATTAGAGAAACTAAATTACATTCCACTTAGGACTAATTTACCTCTCCATTACACCGGCGTTGAATTCTAGGACTAGAGAAACAAAACATGCCATTAAAACGGGGACATCCATTATTATTTGAATTATAGCGTGCTGGAAGTTTTACAAAATATTCACGAATACATTACCAAAAAATGTCAAATTATTTACATTGCCACGAAACTTCCAGTTTTGCTTATTATTTTTAAAAAATACATCAAAATGAATATTCTCCTTGATAAAATTTCCACTCGTAACATATTTTTCTCTTCTTGACATTTTTCTAAAAATAAATACGATTCTCATTTTTTTACTTTCACTGGAAGTTCCAGGCAGTGCAAACACTAACACTGCTACTTTGCCACTTAATACTTCAACGAATTTCAAAGAAATTGGCTTCAAATCTCATTTCAATATTTTATTACAAACGAAAATGTATCTTAATGCGCATATTAAAAAATCTATCGCGACCTTGAATTTCTGATTACACTATTGGCAACCCGGATAGGGCAGTATTTTGAGGGGAATTGTGTTCACATTTTATGCGACTGAAATGAATCTAATCACACATAATATTATTATTAATAACGTAAATGAAATGCAAGGCATGGAAATAGCTCCACACCTCTATCACACAGAACCGGTTGCATTTATTGTATACAGAAATGTATGTATGCCCCTAAAAATTTCAGCTCGAATATTAATAAAGGTATTTGGTTGTTCAAGGTCAAACATTTTTATTGGAATCTTTGAAATGCTACTGTTTTCAAGACTTGTCGGAAGTATTTTATCTCTAAAGCTATGGATTCTCTGAGTTTTCATGCAAATTTTTCTATTCGTGCTTCGAGGAAGTTACAATTAACGGAATCTTATACTCATTTCTTACCGAAGGAATTTACTTGTGGTGGCCAAATCTTTAGCCGAGCTCCTGAGCTATTCTAGTATGCATTGTAAAATTTATTATCACTGAAGTGAATGCCCCTGCATTTATAAATGAACTCTACTAATACAATTACTTATTGTTTTGGTCAACGTTTACGTCAAAAAGTAATGTACATATTTCGTCAAACAAATTCATCACGATATCTGTTGATACATCAATTAAAGTTTTGTATTGAATAATTGTTTCTTTAATATAATGACAAATGTGAAACAAAATAGGTACATAGCAGATAAAATAAAAGATATTGTTTAAAAGTTTGAGTGAAATGTATCAAGTATCGTTTTGCAGTAAGGTTATTTTTTAAAACTATATCCACATATTAAATACTCTGTCCTTGCTCCTCAACTATAGAAATTAAACACGAACTTTCATCTACTTTTTCATTTTTTGGTTTGTTTTATCATCTTAATTGCATAAACATGTGGTATGGTTATAGAGCGATTTTAGTTACTTTGATAGTAACCTTAGGCTCAGAAAGTAAATACAGAAACTAAAATACATTCCATTTAGGACTATTTTAAACCCCTCCATGTATTTCTTGTGGAACTTTTATTTAATGAAATTCGGTTATTTCTTTACCCGCCTCGGTGAATTGCATTTTCTATAAAAAATATTGTGAACCTAGAGTGCCCCGTATTTGAGTTTGGGTTAGCACAATGCTGCCCAAGATTTCCATCAGAGACTGGATTATCATTTTGTTAGCAACACACAACGTTTTTCTGTGGGTGACTACACAAAGAAAATGTTACCAAGACCAATCCAACCCCGTTCCACAACTATTTACTGAAGGAAGTGATGATAATAGAACTAAACCGACTTTAGTTGAAAAGAAAGAACGATTGCAATCACAGGAAAAAAGTAAAGTATCTGAGGACAAGAATAAAAGTGAAAATTCCTGCAATAATAAATGCCATGCACACCACTTCATACACGGAGTGAATCAGACTAGGTAATGTATTATTAATTATTAAACAAACTACATCGTAAGATAGCACACGCTGCAAAAAAAATCCAGTAACTCGATTAAACTCTAAAATTGTTGTAGCTCGAACGGGACCAAGTTGTTATCAACGTGCAGTGATCCCAAAGCCTTTTACAGGGGCCAAAACGTCGTCTCTTTCACCTTTTATGATCCTGGAGAACCTGGAGGTAGAGGCAACAAAAAGTGGCTCCCCATTTATCATCGAAATATGCAAGAAAATATGGTTGCAATTAGGAAATTCTACCCAGGCTTTGTGATGCGAGTTTACACTGACGCTCCACTGGAAGGTAAATTGTGTGAGATGGCGTGCAAAAATCCTGACTTTCAATGGTGTAATGTCAAGAAGACGCCAAAGTTCGGTAAATTTATTATTTCAACTTTATCATCATCATGTTATATTTTATATCATGTTACAAAAGTTATTGATTCATATTGATAATGGTTTGGATATTGGTTTATTTTAGGAGACGTCTCCAAAATGTACTTCAGGACATGGCGCTACCTCCCACTGGGCGACCCAACAGTAAACATCTTTTTATCCCGTGAATTGGACTCGGTTGTCAACCAGCGAGAATTTTATGCAATGCGGGACTGGTTTAGGACAACAACGAAACCCATATCGGTGATGCGTGACCATACGTACCATGACGATCCCATTTTGGGTGGCACCTGGGGCGCGAATAATGGCCTCATTGGAGAAGAGCTAGCGAGTCGTTTTCAGTCAGAGATTATCGCGCAGAGCTCAGTGCCGAAACCCAATTTCTACCTTGATCAGCGCATTCTTGATAACATTTTGTGGCCACTTAGGAAAATGTACATTGTAGGCTATGACAGCTACGTTTGTAAACAATTTAATAAGGAACACGAAGTGCGTCCATTTCCTGTCCAAAGAAATAAGCCGGACGCAAAAGGAATGCAAGATGACCTTGCTGTTGGTTACGAAGATGGGCGGAAAGTGAAGCTCCAGCCGTGTCCGGTGGAATGTCGTCCGACTTATGGGAAAAATTGGACTTACTGTTAATAATTTTAGTTAAATAAAACATTATGTACCTTGTTAGAAGAATATTAAATATTTGTATAAAAATTAATTGATTTCATATTGACCTGTCATAGAATTTTATTCAATTTTCAAACTTTTGTTATTCCAGCACTAATGGCTGTAAACAAACCTTTTTTCCTCTTTTTGGACCTTTCAAGTCTGCACCAAGTGGATCTCTTAAAAGCTATACTATATTTCATTACAAAGGTCACACCACCAGATGACTCATCTATGAATTTATGATATTTAACATAATGAAAAAGCTTTAACAGCAGTGAGTAAGTTATTTTTGTATGACCATGATGTGTGAAATGTCAGAATGCATTTACATGGCTAAAATGAAAAAAAGAAAAAACGCTTAGCTTCTACCTGATCATCTCATATTGTAGTATACTTACAAACGAAATGAACAATCAATCGCTCTTCCCTTGTTATTGAGAGAGGAGAGCAAAAAAGTCTGGAAACTTAGCCGTACGCTGTATAATATAAAGTAATTTGTCAGCAAAATAAGATCTGTTTAAGTTTAAAACACAACTTTTTATTCTTTATCTTTATTATTATTGTGTGGATAAAAAGCAATTAAATAATTCGTATTCTTAAATCTAAATAATAATCATGACATATTTTATATTGTGTTTCACTTTTCCTAAAGAGCAATATTACCAGTTCTTAATAACTGCAGTAAATATTTGAAGATAAAGTCTTTCTCTTTCATCATCATCTCTGTTGCTAAACCCAAAAATAATGCAACGCTGAACTTGAGAAATAAATTGATTATTCTGCCCACTTGATTAAAACTCAAGGATTTTGTTTCCTTTTCTGTAATTTCGGTAGATTTAAAAGCAGCGGAGGTCTGCATTAATACCCTGCATCGTCTCAAATGTTTTTCCCATGGCCGTTTCTCTCCAGGTCTTGAGAATAAATGTTTCAATTCGTAAGTTGTAATTTGATCCTTGAGCCAATTGCATAGTTGCCTGTTAAATATATGCTCTTCAAATATCACCGAAATTCCAGCTTGCTCCAAAGCAGACAATCCTGATATGAAATGTCTCATAAAATAGTTTTTCTCCACCATCCACAAATATACTTTTTGGAATCCCGGTATGGGTGTTGGCGGTGATGATGTAGTAGCTTCAAATGCAGACTTCACAGTAGCATGAAATCTTTTCCAACTCTTGTCAACCAGTGCAAATTTGGAATATGGTTCAACATCGTTTCTTTTAATTCTGAAAGAGGTTTGCTGAGTGTTCAGACTCTGATTTAAAATAGCCACAAACACGCCGGCCTTTCGAGGGTAGAATTTCAGATCTTCCTTCAGCAACATAAAGTCCGCATCTAGCAGAGTGTCATTAAAGACGCTGCTGTTCATGAACGAGATTCCGGTAAGATTCTCACCCTTAATTAATTCCGTGATAGTAATTTTTACAATACTTGAATCTCTCACGAGCTCAGCTAAATTTTTTGGCCAGGACAAGTGAATTCCGTCGGTAAGAAATGAATACAACATTCCCTTGTAACTTTCTCGAAGCACAAATAACATAAATATACAGAGAATCCATGGCTTGCGAGATAAAATCTTTCCGACAAATCTTGAAAACAGTAGCATCCCAGAGATTCCAATGAAAATCCATGACCTTGAGCCAAATGCCTTTATCAATATTCGGGCTGAAATTCCTTGGGGCGGGCTGTAGACAATAAAAATCAGCGGTTCTGGGTGATAGATGTGTGGAGTTATTTCCATTCCTGTTTCAGTTGCGATTTTGATATTCTGTGTGATTAGAATCATTTCAGTTGCATAAAATGCAAACAAATATTCCCCTCCTATCATTGCCCCGTCCAGGTTGACAATAGTGTAATTGAACCTGGCCTGCATGATATGGTAAATGCAACTAGTTCTGCTGTCGCTTTCAATATCGTGCGTGCCATTGGGGATGCTTGTATATTTTCGCGTGTCAATAGTGCATATCTCTTTGGGAATCACATTCGCAAAAAAACTGGTGACGGATTTACCGTGCAGATTAGAATTCAATTTTTTTCCAACTGCATGTATCTCTTTCGTGAAGGCCCAATCAATTTTTGTCAAAATGCCATCGAAATCACAGGGCAGGCACACAAGGCTTGGTGGTGATGCCAGATCGTATTCAATTAAGTATGCCCAATTCTGCACAGATACGCTCAAACCGTTTGTCCCAAAAAGAAATTCCCAATATTGGCTGAAGAAGTTGGTTGAGTTAGTACTCCGGTGAACGACAAATATGTTGTAATGTGACCAATAGTTTACGAAAGCACCGATTTCTTCAAAAGATTTTCTTATCTCGTCAACAGAGTGGAAACAATCTTCGTTATATATGATAACATATACAAGGCAGGTAGTTGGTCGCTCTCTTATTGTTGGTGCTGATATCGACGAATTAATATGATTAGTTTTGTTTCTGCCATTGTGTTCAATATCGCTAATCGAAATGACAGCGTTTTCTTTGAGACCAAACGCAATCCCTTTAATGTCGTCGTCCAGTTTCCCACAATCTCTAGTATCAGTACTATCATTTATTCTTTTTTCAAGTGAAAGTAGTAATGCTTTGAAGTGACATCCAGGCAGTAACCGCGAAAAATGGTGAAAATTGTTTGACAACGCTACATCTTTCATTTTTGTTCGAAAGTCAACAAGGCGCTGTGATTTAACTATTATGATAATGATAAATAGACAGAAATTTAAGGTCGCGATATATTTTTTGATAGGATACATGTTTTGTTTTGTATTTTTTTTGAAATTATGAATGAAATTTTAAGCCGTTTGCTTAGAAAATGTTGCTTAAATAGTGACAAAGCAAAAATGCTAGTGCTTCCACTGCTTGGAAATGAAGGAATGAGCATCGTGTTGTTTCTATTTCGAGTGGAAAATTTTTCAAGGAGAAACTTTATTTTGAACTACAATAAAACAACATTTTAATTGTAATCATATTTAAGTATGTATACCTTATATTTTTTAATAATATGCGAAACTGGGAAGTTCCGTCGCAATAGTGAATAATCACTTTTAAGTAATGTATTTGGGAATATTTTGTGAAACTTCCAGTACGCTAAAAAACAAAATAATAATGTATAATAATAATAGTTTTAATGACATGTTTTGCTCTGCCAGCCCTACAATTCAACGCCAGTGACATAGAGAGGTAAATTACTCTTAACTGGAATGTACCATAGTTTCTATATTTACTTTCTAAACCTTTAGGCTACTACTTTAGAAGAAACTAAAATTACTCTATAATCAGTACATATTTTAAGAACGTTTATGTGCGATTAAAATCATGAAACAAAACAGAAACAAAAAAGTAGATGAAAGTTCGTGTTCATTAATTGCAGAACAACAATGTTTCGAAAGTATAAAGGTTATAGGCTGCAATAGGCTAATTGAGCTTTCACCGAATCTTTGAAACGATGTTGATTATTTTATCTGCCATATTTACAGTTTCACATTGTCATTACTTTTTAAAACTACTTCTTCAACACTAAAGTTTAACTGATATTTCAAATGATATCGTCATGAGTTTGGCTGCAAACACATTATTCTTTGACGTCGTATTTTTAAAACGTGTATTAAAATACATATATGAATTATATTACATATACCAAAAAAATAAATAGTACAGTGTTATTAGAGGGGTAAATAAAATGATTTCAAACAAGAAAAACACTAATTTGGCTTGTGTGATATATTCCAATAATATCATTGTTATAAATTACACCTCGAATCCGATTATTAAAAACCTCACTCCCTTTACTTGGATAAGAATCCTAATGAGTAAAGAAAATACTTGATAGGACAGCGATTTACAATTGTGACCAGTGAGATATGGTTAGGGCAGTCTGACCTTTGTAATAAAATATGTGGAAGCGGTTAAGAGAGTAGATGCAGTACAAAAACCGAATGAAATTCTATCAGGTATATTAATATGAAATCAATTAATACTTTTCAGAATTATTTAATACTCTGGTTAATGTATATATAAACAAAACATTAATTCGTAATATTTAACTAAAATAATTAACAGTAAGTCCAATTTTTCCCGTACGTCGGACGACATTCCAAGGGACACGGCCTGTACCTCACTTTCCGTGTGCCCAAATATTTGTTACCAATATGGTCATCAAACAATGCACCTGCGTACCCTTTTCTTCTCTGAGCAGGGTATGGACGCACTTCGTGCTCACGTCTATACTTTCCACAATAGTAGCTGTCATAGCCCACAATAGAAATCTTTCTAAGTGGCCACAAAATGTTATCAAGAATATGCTGATTATGGTGTTTATCGGGTTTCGGGACCGTGCTCTGCGAGATAATCTCTGATTGAAAACGAGTCGCTAGCGAATCTCCAATCATGACATTGCTGGCGCCCCAGGTGCCACCCAAAATTGGTGTGTCATGCCAGTGACTATCACGCATCACCGAAATTGGTTTCTCTGATGTTTCAAACCAGTCTCGCATTGCCCCAAATTCACGCTCTGAGATCACAGAGTCCAAATCACGGGATAAAACTGTATTTACTGTTGGATCACCCAGTGGGAGATACCGCCATGTCCTGAAGTACATTTGAGAGAGATCGCCTAAAATTAATCATTAATCTATATTAATGAATATTTAACTTAATTAGTACGTTATATAGTGATTAGTCGAAATAATGAATTTACCAAATTTTGGCGTCTTCTTGATATCGCACCATTGCAAGTCAGGGTACTTGCACACCAACTCACACAAAACACCTTCTAGTTTAGCGTCAGTGTAAACTCGCATCACAAATCCTGGATAATATTTTCTGATCGCAGCGATATTTTCATGCATTGATTGTTGGTACATGGGAACCAGCGATTTACCATCTTTACCTCCAGGATCATAATAGGTGAAAGAGACCACGTTTTGACCCCTGTAAAAGGCTTTTGGATCATTGCACGTTGATAACAACTTGGACTGAGAAACACTACAATAATTTCAGAATTATTACATAGTCCAGTGTTTAGATATTTTCTGCAGCATGAATTATTACCATGAAATCTTTTACAAATCACTAATATATTACCTCGTCTCATTTACCCGGTGTGTCCAATGCTTTTCGTAGCATGTACTATTGCAGGAATTTTCCTTTTGGAACTTGTCCTCAGATAGTTCACTCTTGAGAAGTGAAAGTAACTGTTCCGCATTTTCAACGGAAATTGATTTAGTTTTATTCTCATCAATTGCTTTAGTAATAAGTTGTGGAAGCGAGTTTGGTTGATAATATTCTCTTTGGACAGTAATAACGCACCAATAAATGTTGAGTGCTGCTAAAATAATGATAACCCAGTCTTTAATTGAAATCCTGGGCAGCATTTTGCTAACCAAAATTCAAGTAGAGGACACTGAACACTGTGTGAACACTGTTTTCTGTGGACACAGAAAAATCCGATGCGACCAAAGAAAAAACTGAATTGAGCTGAATGAAAATCTTTCAGGAAAGACATCCAACCAACAGTTTTACTTCTGCTTTTTCCAGTAACTTCAATGCATGCATGACTTCTCACTTCTCTCTTGGATGGACAATCTTTTTCTTTTTTTGTGGTAATCACTTCTCGTTTATTCTTGGAAATCTGTATTAGCGTCATTTTCCATACTAAAGTCTGTTATTAAAGGCTCCAGGTTATTTACAACCTGTCGCTTTGTTTCTGACATTAGTTGAGAAATGCTACTCTATTATTCTTTATTATCATCGTTTTAATATTATCGTTGCTGCCGTTGACGTAAGACTTGTTTGTATTAATCGACAATGCAACAAAAGCAAAACCATAATTATTAAAACGTAGTCATAACTTAACACTATTTAATAGCAGTATATGATTCCAGTAAACGGTCCTCTTAATGTTTTCAAATTGTTTAAAATTTATGTTAAATACAATAAAACTATTTATGTAAATACTTAGGGATTAGCCAGTGCATTCTTTCGGTAATGTTTTCTATTGTGCGAAACTTGATTAGATTATTTAACTTTTATGGGATAATATACTATGAGAGATTATATTTATTTATTAATCTCTGTGTTAATGGCAATTGAATTCAGCTATTGTTTGCTGAATTTAACCGTTAAATTTTAACGTTAATAAATTAAATCCAAATCAAATTAGAAACAAAAATGATAATAAAAAATGACCCCGTGACAAAGCTCAGGTAATCCCATAAACGGAGCGACTTTTTGTAAATAACCTAGAGCTTCTAATAGTAACAAATCTATATATCATATGGAATATAAAACGTGTACAGATTTCAAAGAATCAAAGTGATTACCAGAGTGTGGGAAAAATTGGCCATGCCTCACTCCATGAGTCAAATGAAAGAGATCAGTGAGAATACCTGGATGAAATTGGGAAATGCAGACGTAAACAAGAAGTCACAAATCATACCATTGTGAACCTAGACTCGTACTTGAGTAACACAATGGTGCAAAATAATTCAATAAAAAACTGGGTTATCTTTCTTTTAGCAGCACTCAACATTTTTTGGTGGGTTATTACTGATTCGCAAAAAGTTTTAACTGAGTGAGTGAAAGTTATTTTTGCATGATCATGATGTGTGAAATATCAGAATGTACATAGCTAAAAAGAAAGAAAAAAAAACGCTGGTTCACCTCAATATTGTAGTGTGCAAACAACATGAACAATGAACAATTTCTTGCCTATCAACAGAGGAGGGTAAAAAAATCTGGAAACTTAACTGTAATTATGCTATATGTAGTAGTGAATGAGAAATTACAACACATGAAATGAAACAGTGAAAAATATTGTATAATATCATGAAAAATACCCCTTCGAGAACGTGCTTGTGACCGTTTTTGATTTATACACATGCACAAATGCATGACATTAACATTATTATTTATTTGATGTTTTTGTTAATATGGGCTTAGTAGTTGTTTAAGTTCTTACCATTAAAGGGTATATGATCTGAATGTACTCGCATCACGGAAAATGTCACGATGATGTATGTATGAATGCCTATCATTTTTCAAAATGGTTATGTATTTTTTTATGTTAAAGCTTTTTCTTCTGTACATAAATAATAAATTCAGAGATGAGTCAAATATTTCCAAATTGAATACAGACAATGTAATTTGGCAAAATGTTAGTAGAGGTATTTATAACACCAAATAGCATCCTGTGTGTTTTTAAGAATCCATTGAATCAAATCTGGAATTATTAAGAAAAGAAAATCAGCATTCAGTTTTCTCTTGTCGTGACTTAAAGTTCGTTTTTCTCAAATCCTTTGGCTTCTACACTTCTACCTTACCTTCTACGTTCGTGTAGTAACCAAGCTTCGCTACAAAGTGAAAGTTTAATACATTGTGAGTTTATGTATGTAATGTAATAATTGAACTAGGAAATTTTTTCAAAATATAATATTATAATCTAATAGCATTTAACTCCTTACTTGGTCTTGCACATCCTTCTCCAGCGCTGACAATTCCAGCAAGCAAATGTTGATGGTCAGCAGGTTTAAATTGATATGTGAGTGGTCCCCCCGAGTCTCCTTGACACGCATCCTTCCCTCCTTCCATGTAGCCAGCACAAATGTGGGTATCCGATGGGCCCGCATACTTTTTGCAGACGTTTAAATCGTGATAGAGAACATCCACCTTTTGCAAGGGTCGTGCTCCAACCTCAATGCTCTCATTGACTCTTCCCCATCCAGAGGTAGTCAATCTGTCTCCCTCCTGGAAATACAAAGGAGTGCCCAGTGAAGGAAGGCAGATTGGTCCAATTCCCCTTTGCTTCATCTGACGGAGATCCAGAGGCTCCTTTAATTTCAGAAGAGCTATGTCTTGGTAGTAAGTAGGTTCGTAAAACAGGGGATGGTTTATGATTTCTTCCACTTCCAGACGAAGACTGTTTTCCTCCTCATCGGTTGCTGGAGGCAGGTCCCAGCCTGGAATATTTTCTTCATAGATAGGGCTGTCTTCCCTAACATTAAAATTAGAATTAAATTAAATAACCAGCACTATGCAAGTACAGTCACAAAACAGCCACAAGTTTTTTAGTACTTTTATAATATTCGTACTTTGCTTTATCTGCCACATGCATGTGGAGAACAACATCAACATGGTAAGGTCGAACGTTCCAGGGATAGAAGCAATGAGCCTTAATTGAGTAATGAATCGCACAATTTAATCAATTATATTTACCTATTTAAGTACCTGAATTATTTGGCATATTTATAAATATTTTTACTGCTGAAACAATATATCGGTCGTTGATAAGTGAACCACCGCAAAATGGACGTCTCATGAATCTCTCTCCTTTCGCAACAATGGCCACCATCCATGGAAATTCGAACTTTTTTGCTTCCTCTCCCCCAACAATTCTTCCTTGAATATTCTGCTTTCCACACACTTGAAAATAGTACGTTGGCTTATTACATCTGAGATTAATTTAAATCATCATTACTAACATACATAAATAATTAAATGCGCTTACTACAGGCGGCCTTTTTTAAACCCTTATAGCCTTTTTCCTTCGAAAGTCTAAAAGCTATAGATAAAAAGAAAAGCGAAGATTAAAATAATGCATTGTTTTACTTTTTCTTTGTTACAATGAGAGTGATTAAAAATTTACCTCGATTTCTAATGCCAACTCGGTGGACGTCCTGAAGATCCTCCATACAGAACGCTACACAAGGAGCATCCGGCTTTCCTTTATAATAAACGTAAATATCGCTGCTTCCCGGATTCCGTGGAATTCTTGGGTAATCACCCATGGAAAAGGAATGACATCCCTTTTTTATTCCCCCGGTACCATCACTTAATATTAGCCATTCGCGGTCACAATCGTCATCGGGAAATGCAGACGTTTCCAGATTAATCTCACCGTTGCAAATGAAAGCGGTGGTGCAGTTCTGAGCTTTTGAGCCCTTTAATCAACACAAAAGAAATTTCAAATAAAAAAAAACTTTCTTACTCTAAAACGATTATACTTTGATTGATTGCTATTACTATAAAACTTAGGTGACAAGGTTCATTCTTTGAGTGGAGTTTAAAGAAGATGTACCCCAATTGGGCGATGTCGTAAGAGGATCCACACTCTAATGTTTGGTAGTCAGCAGCAGGATCATTAAAAGTGTCCCCTCCGGGAAGTTTTTTCCGCATGCGTTCGGCTTTCCCTCGACGCGGAGTTTGCACCTGTCTTGCCCTATTAAGGTCCTCGTAGAATTCCTCCACCTCCTGATCACTTAGATCATCTTGTGCGAATATGAGATGATGATGAAATATTTGAACAAAGATTAACAAAATATTGACTGATGAAAATCGCATGCTGGGTGAAACCACTTTTATCTTACTACTGCTTAAAAACTTTTTTTAAATGTTCTTCTAAACAATTCCAAAATCTATTTTTTAAAGATAAGCAGAACAAACCTCAGAAAAATACGTTAAAATGCAAAAGCGATACCGGCCAGTTTCTTTAACCAGGTGGAGGACAGGAGGTAAATTACATAATTAATTAAGGATTAGTTAGTGCCTCTTATATTGTCGTGGTTTATTAAATAGTAAGACAATTCAATGCCACAAAATAAACACTAAGTACGTAATGAGAATGACCTTTGTAATCGTAATTTGCAAACGATTAATTAAGCATAATCAAGTAAAGCAAAAGTGCTTGCAAGGTAATCATTTAGAATACCAAAACCATTATTTTAATAAATGTTACTTGTCACATCTTTGCACAATTAATTTTTTGACAATCGCAAAAAAATCAAAATCAAAATACTTATTTATTCATTTACTTTTCAATAAATAATATATACAAATGGCACTTCTATCCATAAAAACTGCTGTATTAAAACACGAAAAGGCAATTTCTTTTATCTAGTAAAAATTATCTCGTGCGCACCATTCGGAGTCAGGAATTGTCTTTAGATACACCCATTGAACTAGTTCTGGTTATAAACAATCAAATAAAAATAAAACAATGAAAAGATTTGTCATTTTAGAAACATGTAAAACATGATTTAGAAATAATTAGAATTCATCTGTACCTTGGACATTTGTATACCATCCGGGCTTATCTGTAAAATGAGGACAAATTTAATATTGAATGGTAAAGACCGAAAATTTTGCAAGTAAAATGTTCCAGGTACATACTTTTTCTCGCGCAGCCTATTCCAGCACTGACGATACCTGACAGCAGGTACTGATTATTTCCCGGATTAAATTTGTAAATTAACGGTCCACCGGAATCAGCCTTTGTAAGAAAATGAATTATTTTGTTTCACAAAAAATACATATGAGCTAGATCAAGAAAATTTGGTAATATTTCACCTTTCAGGTTTCGTCGATGCTATCCCTTAATTTTTCTTTAAGGGATAGCATCTTAAGGGATAGCATCCAATACTATCCCTTAACAAAAAATTAAGGGATAGCAT